>BOSO01000228.1:60971-184942 GCA_018403395.1 Gorsachius goisagi | reverse complement strand
GGCCCCCCGCCCCGGCCCCCCCCCCCCCCCCCCCCCCCCCCCCCCCCCCCCCCCCCCCCCCCCCCCCCCCCCCCCCCCCCGCGCCCCCCCCCCCGGCCCCCCCGTGGTTTTTCCCCCCCCTTCTTTTCCCCCGGTTTTGCCTTTTGCAGCAGCGGGGTGGGGATGGGGTGGGCGGTCTGGAGGGGATGGGGGGGATATGTGGGGTGCTGGGGGGGGGGGGGGATAGGGGACAGAAAATTTGGGAAATCATCGGTTTCTATCATTGCTCTTGCTGAGGAGCTGGGTGTTACCTGTGGGGAGGGGGTGACACCCCCCAAATCTGGCTCCCGGGGCACCCAGAGGGATGTTTCAGCCCTGGGAGTGCAGAAGCAGCGTGAAAAGCAGCACCAAGGGGGATAGGAGCGATGGAAACTTCGTGCCTTGTTGTTTTGGGGGTGTTTGGGGTTTTTTTTCCTCTTTCTCCCCCCCCCCCCCCCCCTTCTGTTACTTGTTTATACCTATGGAGGGGAGGAGGGCACGGTGTGGTGTTGAGCTCCGCTCCGGCGCTTTGCTTGCGGATGCTGTTGCCTGACTTCATCTTGGTACTGGTGTAAAAGCCGCAATAAAAATTAAAAAAAAAAAAAAAAATTAAAAAAAAAAGTGAAACTTGTGCAACTCAAGCTGAACTAGCATAAAGGGTTTGGGCAGTCGCGTGCATTGGCAAAAAAACCCAGCGATGTGGGGTTTTGGTGGGTTGGTTTTGGTTTTTTGGGGTTTGGTTTTTTTTTTGGAAGGTAGGGAGAGGGTGGGCTTAAACGCACCTTGAAATGCGCTTTGTGGTTTACGCTCAACTTGAAAAGTTTATTTTTCTGAAGTGCCTCCCCCCCCGCTGCCTTACCGAAGGAAGCACTTCCTTAATCAGCATGGCTGCGTTACCGCTGGTTTGACACTAAATTAAATGACAGGGACTTGGGGTTGTGTAGGAAAGTTGGTTTTGTTTTGGTGTTTTGGTTTTTTTTTGTTCTGGAGTAAAAGCAACTGTAGGTGGCACAACAGCTTTGCCTGCCAAGCAGCGAGCAGGAGGCTGGTCCTCAAACTTCTCTTGAGGATGTGTTTTTTTGGGGAGGTTTGTGCCCTTGTTTACACACACACACACACCAGTTTAATGCAAAAGACTGTTTCGGATCTGATGTTCTTCCTCAAAGCTTTCTTCCGCGCCACTGCATTTCACGTCCAAGGCTCTCATTCTTCCTCTTGAGACCCCGATGGCGTGGGCATCGGTAATACGCATGTGAACAATCTCCGGGGAACCCTTAACTCAGGGTGTTTTTTCTTTTTTCTTTTTTTTTTTCCCCCCCAGACTGTTGCAACGTGCAACGCTTGCAAGACTTCTCATGTGGGTTCTCTTGAGGTGTGAGCATAGCCCCTCCTTTGCAGGGCTACCGTCCCTCAAAAGCTGGAGCGTGGGGTAACCTACTTGATCCGGGGCTGGATAAATCCAAAAACTTACATTTCAGCCGTCTCACCTGGGTTGCTGCTGGAATTGGGTTTTGGAGGCTGGAAGGAAATGGAGATGCAAGGCTTTAGTCCCGTCTACGCTGCGACCTCGGTCATCGCTGTCAGCCCCGCGTCGCCCTTTCCCTGCTATAATCGAGACGCGTTGGCTAATCCATCTCAGCCAGAGCCCTCCGGTTTTGAAATATCTGTGGTTTTTACGCAGTTGCCACTCGGTAAGAATGATGTGCCCCAGAGGAAGTTCCTCTCCGGCTCGTGTGTTGTTCCTTGGCAATTTGAACGCTCCGGCTTGTTTAAATGAACACAGCTAGAAATAGAGTTGGGCTTTTAAACGCAGTGCTCGCTTGACTCCCCCGGTGGCATGAAGTATCTGTATGTCAACTCTGTAGTAAATCACTCTAAGGCTGCAAGCAGTTGGTAAAACAGGCTTTATTTTTACGTGGAGTCCATGGGCAAACACAGATGTCTGGGTTTTAAAAGCTAAAGGATCCGAAAGGGAAGCGTTCTATATTGCCTTAAAAAAAAAAAAAAAAAAGGAGAGTAGGTGAGAAGTGTGGTGGTACTTGCAGGAAGGAGCTTGAGGTTAGCTGCAAAGCTGGGTTTTAGTCCGGAGTTACTGGACTTAGCCTGCTGTTGTTTTATTTGCTTGTGTAAGACTAAAACCTCCAGCCTTGTCCTCGCGGAACGGCGGCGATGCACCGCGTGTGTGTTTTCAAGACAGGTGCTAAATCGCATTAACTGGGGGGAAAGCTGGGTGGTTTTTTGTTTTGGTTTTTTTTTTTTAATTTAGTGAGTGATTCTAATGCTGTGCTGTGATTTAGGCACCTCTGGGAAGCCCTGGCGAGGGCTATCCGAAAGCTTTCTATTGCTCTAGTTTGGGTGGCACTTGAGTTACCTCTTCCTAATGCATAAATCACGTCTAGAAAAGTCCCGTTCCCTTATGTAGGATTTCTCTGGGAGGGAAAACAACAACTCTTTGGGATGCTTTAATGACTTGTCATCATGAAACTGTCAGCTACCCTCTCAATATGCAAACGGCTGCCAAGCACACCAGCAGATAATCCAGCGTAATTAAACCCAAGCTACCTTTGCTGCTAGCAGCAGCTGAGGCATGGCACGGGGCTCTTGCTGCCAAAGCGGGGTAGGGAGCCTGCTGGGGAGGATGCGGCACAGTAATGTTTAAAAATTGGGAATGTTGAGGGCAATGCCTTAAAGTTCATCCTAATTTGAGTCTGAGCAGCGTTGTGTGGCCGGGAAGCCTGCAAAGCAGCTCCTTCAGGAGTTTGCTGGGACCTGGAGAAACTGAAAAACTTTTTTTTTCCTCTTTTTTTTTTTTTCTTTAATGCAATATAACTTTCTAAATAAGATCTAGTCTAAGCTCCCCGTAAAGCCGTTCTGCAGAGCACGGTGACATGCTGGCCCGGAGCAGAGCACTGCAGACTTCTGCATCTGTCAGTGCTGGCTTTGATATCAAAGCGCTTAGCTGTCACTTATATCTCCCCGGGTTTTTCTATTTCCCCTGTTCTAAATTCATCGCTGGCTCTGGCTAGCAATTAAAAAAAAAAAGGCCGCACTAAGGGCGTCAGTCTAACTCTGGTATTGGAGAAGGGTCCGCAAGCCCTGACGGAGCAGCGGGAGCTGTGATTTGGATAGGGTGCAGAGGGGAATAGTCTGCTTGGATTACTTATAAATGCCCTGCTGGGAAACTGCAAGAAAATGGGGAGAAAAGCATGAAATCCTGATACGAGGCGCTGGAGTGGGTACCGCTGCTTTGTGTTGGGCAGGAGCTTTCGTCCTCACGGGTGCTTTTTGGTGTGCTCTTGGTTTGAAGGACCTGATGCAAATGGCAGCCGAAGGGCTTGTGGGGCTGTGGCTGCCCCGGTGGGATACGGTGGTGGGATGGATGGAGATGAGCGATAACGGGCTCTTTGGTTGGGGGTGGGAAACCCACCCAGATTTGAAGCTGGTGGAGAGAAGATCTCAGCTGGTCGGTGCTTGGAGCTGGGCAAGCTTTGTCTTGAGATGCCGCGGGTGGGTTTTAAGCAGCAATGGTGACAGAGCGACTTACTGCTGGGTGCTGTCCCCTCGTGGGGGCAGATGATGAGTGGAAAATTAGGAGGGGGAGAGTCTGGGGGCTGAGGATGAGGTGGCCTTCCTCCCCTTTTGGAGCTGGGGTGGGTGCTTGCACCCTGGAGCGGTGGGAGCTGCCACTTGGGCTCACCCATGGGGAAGAAGCACCCCATGGGGTGTACAGTTGGGCATCAGGTTTATTCTCCTTTTCCTCTCGCCTGCTGCCATCTCCTTTTCCAGGAGTTAAATGCCTCTTCCCCCTGCTCCGAGCCTAATTGCGTCCCCAGGGTTTAACACGCGTGTGTTTGTTTTAGTCAACGTGTTGGCTGTTCCCACCGGAACAGGCTGATTTTTATTTTTTTTATTTTTTTTTTAGGGATTGAGCTGCTTTTTTTTTTTTTGCTTATTGTGCACAACAAGCTACCGCACAAGATATTCGTTGGGGTGTGTGTGGGGGGGGAGGAATTGTAATAATGCCAATACTTCTTGAATATTATAAACCTGGCTTATCAGCCCGACGCAGAGCTGGAATTTGTCTCTTCCTGTGCTGCATCTCTGCTTTCTGAGAGGGGCGTTTAAATACAGGCTGGAGACGCAGCCTTTCCAGTGTGCTCTGCTGGGCTCTGACAGCAGCAGCGGGGCTGCTCGAGAGGCTTTTATTTTTTTTTTTTTGTATTTTGCACTAATTCCTCTCCAAAAAGGAACTTCTCAGGGAGAAGGCTCTGAGACTGCATGTCCCAACAGTACCCGCTGAAGGAGGTGAAGGCAGACGCGGTTTGCTTCGTACCTGGCTCTCCTCTCTTCTCCGTCCTAATGGAGCCGGCTCCTTTTTGCTACCCCCGGCTCACCTTTCTCCGCTCGCCCTATGGCCAGTTTGGGGCGAGCGCTGGCTCTTCGCAGGATTTGGCCCCGTGGCCACAACGTTTGGTGACGCAGAGGTGGACCGGGCCGGTGGATGGTGCGTGACCGGGGACGAAAGGGTTGGGGACTGGAGAAGGGGTGGCATGGGGAGGCAGAGAAGCCCACTGAGATTTTGGGGGGTGGGTGGGGGGTTGCAGGTGGTGGGTAGGGAGGGAGGCAACGCAGGTGAGGCTTGGTGGACGCATTGGTGTGGTTGTGTTGATGCACTCTCCTCTTGGACCCCTCCTGGTGGTGCTCGCTTGGCCGCTGTCATCTCCACCACGGAGCAGCTCCGGTCCCCTGTCACACCCTCGTGCCAGGGAGAACTGATAAACAGCCTCAGGAGGATGAAAAATAAAAATAGAAACTGATCTTAGCCTGTCTTTTGTTTCGTAAGCTCGTTTGCTTGCTGAAATGAATCTGGCAGTGTTTGGAACCTGAAATACCTGCTGGAGGCTAGGCGGGCTCGTCTCACCTTTAGGGTTGTGATGCTGTCAACTCTGGCCTTTAAACGGTTATTAAAGGTATCAAGTGTGGGTATAGGGGAAGGTATTAAGATCCTGTATCGCAGATTTGTCTCGCTATGAGGAAGTACCTTAAAAGTATCGGCTTGGTTGAAGATTTTTACACGCCGCTTTACTGCGAAGAGTCTGTATGGGGAAACTGGGTAAATCCTGCTGTTCCAGGAGCTGAGCCCTGCTGTAGGTGCTGATCCCAAGGACAAGAGTCTGGACTGTAAAAGTTTTTTGGGGAAGGTATCGGGGTTGATGAGGTGAGGTCCTGAGCATCCTGGTGTAGCTTTGAAGGTGGTCCTGCCCTCGAGCAAGGTGTGGGGCTGGAGATCTCCAAGGGTTTCTTCTACCCTCGAGCGCTCTCTGAACCGTGGCATGCTTCCTCTACATCTTAGGAACAGTCTGAATGTGATGCACCTCACCTGGAAAAGCTCATCAGGTGGCATGCGAAACGGAGGGGGGGAAAAAAAAAATATGGAGGAGATGGGATGAGCAGTCTCGGCAGAGAAAATGCGGAGGAGGTGTTTAAAAACATGCATTGCCTGCGATTTCATGCAGCGGAAACAAGTCTGTAACAGGGACTGAAAACGGGGGGGTGTCCATGGCTCTGGCTGCATCCCTCTGCTAGAAGCGATGCCTTTTCCCGAGCCTTGCCTGCCTCCCCTTGCTCTGTGCTGGGAAATGTCTGCTGCCTCCCGGTGAATACGATCACCGGGATGTTTTTACTGAAATCACAGTAACTGTCAGAGTTGGTGTTAGGGACTCTGAGATGGAAGTGACCCAGTCTTGCCAGCATTTGGATAACTGGCTGTTTATTTCTGTCATTCTTTTTAGGGTTCTGACTTTTCTGGCTTTGGGGAGTTGGGATTTTTCTTTTTTTTTTTTTTGGCCAGCATAGATCATTCCTCCAGGCTTTTTAAATATCCAGCTGGGAGAAACTTGGCTTATTGTTATGAAAAGCTTGAATTGTAAGGAAAGTGAAGCAGCAGAATAGGCTGTGGCGGGAGGGGGGGGGGAGGATGTGGCATCTTCCCTCCGAAGCTTTTTAGGCACAGCATAGTCGAGCTCTGGGCTTGGCTGTCAGCCTCCTCGGATGAGGTGAGGTCTCTCCAGCTCTATTTTCTGCAACTTGCTGTTAGGGCACAGACTTATTGCCCCGTTCCTCATTCCCTTATGCAGGCTCCTCACTGAATGTGTGCCTTAACCCTCACGCTGCTGCCGCTCGGGCAGCTGAACCGGCACGCTGCGTAGCGTGGAAAAAGCATCGCAGCCCAGCCCTGCAGTTGGGCAGGCACTATACTCGCAGAGTACAGCAGCTATATATTTAAGAAATTTGTTTTATCTACCTCTCAGCAGCAGGTTTGGTTTTCTGGGGGTTTTTTTTGGTTTGTTTTTTTTCCCTCCCCACCTCTTTTCCTGCATCTTCACATCCTCTTGTTTTCCCTGTACTTCTGGCTGTAAGGTACAGTATCTTCTCACTTCAGTTGAGCCTGGCTGCTACAAAGCTTGCTTTTTTTTTTCTTTTAAGGAGGCACATGAGCTTTCTCCCTACAGCATCCAGCCGAAACCACCGGCTCCGAAGCGCAGGGTCACTTTAATTATTCTATTTTTTTTTTTTTTCCTCCTCGCTACCGAAGGCAAAGAGCTCCGAGAGGCAGCGGGATTTGGGTGGCTGGAGGAGGCAACCCAAAGCCCAGCTTTGGCCGGGGCTGCGGTGGCATGCGGAGCGGTGCTTCGCAGGCGTTGAAGTTAGCGTCTCGCCGGCATCTCTGCTGGGGCTGGGAGAGCTGGGTTGGAGGTGCCCATCTGGGAGCGAACGCCTTGCGTCCTCACTCCACCCATCTGCCGCTCGCCAATTGGAAGTGAGGGAGAAAAAGATGCTCTGGATGGATTAATAGTGAAGCCATTGGGGGGGGAAAAAAAAAAAGCACGAGCCGTTGCCGCCTCGGCCACCTGAGGAAGTGGCATTTGGGAACAAGCGTGCGGTGGCTTCGGGGGGAGCAGCCCAGGAGGGGAGCGGAGGCTGTTCGAACAGCATCTCTATTAAAGAAGTAGTGCAGGTAAGTTGTGGTCTTAAAAGAAAAAATAATAAAAAAAAAATAAAATAATAAAAGCAAACCCCAAACCGAAGCACTACTGTTGCTGGGCGATGCGTTTGGATAGGAAACCTAGAAAATCAGCTCTGCCAGCTCTTTAATTATTTAATTCACTGAAGTAAGGGCAGTACTTGATGTATTTTCAATGGGCTTTGCTGCTTAGCGATGCTATCTATTGCCTGTGCCGGATGTCTCTGTGCCGTTTGTGTTTAAGGATGGAGAATACCTTTCTGAATTCGATTCACGTGAACCAGAGTGCTGTCTCTCAGCGGTTTGAATTTAGTTTTAGGATATGAAAGGGGAGATGAGCGCAAGAGGTCTTACCTGTTCTGCTTTTTCCTCTATTTAATGCTAAAACACCCTCCGAGCCTGTCTGTGAGGCTTTACATACTGATGTTTCACGTGGGGAAAGTGCAGCGCCGAGTGAAAACAAAATGCGTGCATGCAATCTGTCTAAAACGCTAGCAAACATCATCCCTGCTGCTGTAGCCATGGAAGCCATGTAGACGAGCCATAAACAACATCCTAATGAGCAACGCGCTCTTATGGGTTGTCAGTCTGCAATTATTTCACCACCGGACCCGGGCATTTTTATTTGGAGTTGATGATGGACAGCAAAATGGGATCTTGGTGCTGCCGGCGCTCCCCATGCCCACGGTGTTGTCACTGCTGCTGTTTTGTGGCTCCTGGACATAGAAACTGTACGGGGTGGTTTTGTGTTATCCTGCCAAGCCGGTTGTGATTCCAAATCCCTGTTTTTTGGGGGATGGCTGAGGCTGCGGAGGGCAGCTGGACTGCTGTTGGGGCATCCTTTGGACAGTTTTCACTTCTAATGGCAGGGGGAGGCTTTTCTTTCTGTGTCTTGCCTGGAACCACAACTGCAGATGTGTTTGGTGATCAGGTGGCTGGGTTCACCGCTCTACTTCTGTATCTATGTTTCCAGTATAGATCTTGCTTTTGACCAAACTTCTGGGTTTTGTGTGAATTAGAGCTGATCTCCTGTTTCATCCAGATGCCTTTAGGGGTGTGTGGTGGTGGGAAGGGGTGCAGGAGTAACTTTGCAAAGCTGGGCCCAGCCACTGCTGCCTCGTTTTAGCAGCTGGTTTTAGTTCTGGTGGCAATAAGGGAATAAAAACTTTATAGAAATGCACTTTGTTCCAAAACGTGACCCTGGTACCCTCCTGGGGGGGTGCTAGTGTGTTGAAACTGGTGGTGCTGGAGCATGTCTTCCACCTAACCCTGAAGAAGAGGTCTCATAGCTGCTAGTTTACACCTTGCTGCTGCTTGGTTTTTACAGTGTTTAACAAAGTTGAACCACCACCGGGAACAGCTCCCTTCCCCTGAACAGCCTCAAGCCCGTGAAGTGTTGGTAGGCTGTCTCTTAACCATTTTTGCATGTTTTACACAGTACCACTGCAGATAAATGGCAGGAGGTGGCCTCTGGAAGACCTGTCCGTACACAAGGAAAGCATTTCAGCAAAGAAAAATCTCTGGCACCTCTTTAAATCCATGTTCAACCCTGACCAAGATTTGGGGCCACTGCAGTATCTTTTTTTTTTTTTGATTAAGAGCTATGAGATTTTTTGATAGGGCCCTGCAAGTGAAAGAACTGTCAGTAAGAGTTAATCCTTGCTAAATTATTTAAATGTTTCAGGAAAAGTCTACTGAAAAGGCTCAACTGGCCTGTTCCTGGGCTTTTGCCAGCTTGTGGGATCTCTGGAGGTATTTGCTTTCGCTCCTCTCCATGTAGTGCTTATGCAAGAAATCCTTGCAAGTCTTAAATCACTTTTTTTTTTTAGAGGGCCCAACAGAGTGTAACCTACCCCTTCAACCTGGGAAAAAAAGGCAAATAGCCCAAATTATCTCTCCGCCAGCCAAATCCCAAAGCGTTGCTGTTTGTCCACTTCTCGACTTGCTCTGCTCACCCACGAAACGCTGGCCAAGGAACACGGAGGGGAAGCTGTCCCATTAGCGAAGCGGCCGCAGGGCTTTGCGTTCGCAGGGTGGCTTCCTCCTCCAGCTCACCTCTGGGAGGCACCCTTGGATATTAATTGCTGGGGTGGGCTAAATTCTGATGAGTCAACCTGGTGCTGCTGGTAAATCCAAGCACTGCTGACACCAACCTTTCATGTGCATTGGGGTTTGGGGTTTGTTTTCTTTTTTTGGGGGGGGGAGCCAGCGGTGTTTTTATTACGTGGTTTTATTGTGATGGGTGCTCTGGAAGAAGCTGTGGGGAAGTGATGAAGAGGAGGGGATTGTTAACACAGTGAAAGCGGCCATCTCTGATCCCCGAGCTTGTGTGTGTGTGTGTGTTTGCCTGGGAGTGAGCAGGCAGGAGGATGCTTCCTGCTTTATCCTTTCAATGTGATGCTTTCTATTTTTCACAGCCAGCGACTGTGCAAATTGGTTCTGGGGTTTCATTTACCAGAGTGACCGTGGCACGCTGTAAGACCTCCTCACACCGTTTCCCTTCATTAGAAGAACATCCAGCTCCTTGCATACTATGCCCAATTCAATGCTTTAGTGCCTGCTGAGCCATGAAGCTATAAAGTTGTGGTTTCCACCTGGGTCGGGACTGACATTGCGGGGTGGTCACGCTGTGGTGGAGAACGTGGTTTAGATAGATCCACGGAGCAAGGGTTTGTGTCCAAGTGACTGGCGTGCTGTGGGATAGCCTAGGAAATGTTGGAGGGTTGGTGTCGCACCCTCCAAAAATCAGAAATGCAACACTTCCCGGGGGGTGTTAGAGATGTCTAGTTTTGGTAATCCAGACCTCTTAGACCTAAAAATGGGAATTCTGGGGAAATAAAACCCTTGTGGGAAGCAAAGAGGTAGTGACAATCCTTTAGGAATGCTTCTAGTGGGGAGGCGGGGGAGACAAGTGATGCATCTGTGCAATTCTGTGGCACGAAGGGTACGTTAAACATATATAACTACTTTTAAAAGTGCACTTTACCAACAGAAGCATCCTAAGGACTGCTAGAGGGCTTGGCCATATCTACATGTAAGGAGGGCAAGGCTTGTGTCCCTGCAGGTCTGAGTCTCTTGGCTGAAGCAGCATCTTGCCATTGGATTGGGCTGCTTAAGAGCACGTTCCTTCCTGGCGTCTGTGCTGGCCAGCACTTTGTCATCATCTAAAAGCTTACCAAGGTGAAGGGGTTTGGAGTAGACTTAAATCTTCCTCTCTCATGGCTGTCTTCTAGACTGCTTTCAAGACCTCAAAAGTTGATTTCTTGTAGGTGTTTGCATGCAGACCATGTTTTAGTCAACCCATTTGAGGTAAAGGTCTCCAACAAAAATCCCTGCTTTATTACAAAGTAGTGCTGATGCCTGATGGGGGGTGTGTGTATATATATGGTATACTGTACTGCTGCCTGTATGAGGGATGAGTCCCTTGTCTATCCTTCAGTGTCTGGCTGTGTTTTTCAAAGGCTTGACAGCTTCATGAGGAGGTGGAGAAGCTGAAAAGTGGTGGTGGGGCGGGGGGGGCAGTAATGCAGAAAGGGAATGTAGACGCAGGGAATTCTGCCCTTTCCTGCAAGCACTGGCTGGAGCGTGCCTTTAGGCTTTCACCATGATGATCAGTATGTTGCTAACTCTTTACTCTTCAAATAGTGCTGTAGAAAGCAGCATTAGGAAGACATTTAGGCATGTGTCATGGGCATGGGGATGTAATCGGGGGGGAGGAGGAACGCAGCTGGTCCTTGGTGGAGCTGGGTAGCTTGTGGTGGGGCTCTGCTTAGCCCTGCCCTGCAACTATGCCCCTGAGATGAGCGAAGGACAGGTTGAGGAAGGATAGGGAAAGAAGGATTTATCCCTCTCAGCCTCTGCTTGGGATGAGACGTGGATGGACGTGTGTCTGCACAGAGAAGAGCGGCAGTGAAGAGTCCTTTAGTTGATTTTGACTCTCATCCCTTCAAGATAAAACTCTCTGGGAGGCAGCAGAGTGCTGGTATTTCCCATTTAATGACTTACAGAAGGTCTTTTTACCCACCTTGAGTCTTTTCTATTATGTTTTCCTTTGCCTTAATGGATGCAAACTGGTACTTTCTGGGGAAAGGGCTATGTTTGGGCTTGCCACAAGCAGCAGTGCTCATACCCTACACTTTCTGGGCACTTTCCTGCCCCAGTATTAACAAGGATGCCTTACTCATCTGACACTTCTTTGAGTTACGGTGATCGGTTTTGAAACCTTGACTCGTGTGGTTTGGTGTCTTGGGGGTTGGTTTTTTTTGTCATACCTCTCTAGGCATAGAAAAAAACAGGTTAAAGTCTCAAGCTCTTGTCCTGCGTGTCCCTTGTTATTGCCCAGAACAGCAGCACAGGGACACACATCTCATCTCTGTGCCAGTACAAGCTGTGCTTTCCCTAGCACTCTCCAGTTGAAGTACGCAGGACTGTGGGAAGGGATCAGCTGCTCAAGGTATAGAGAGGAATGAGAAGTGGTAACTTGAGGCAAAATAGCTTTTTGCGTGCTGCTGTCCACTCGTTCTTGCTGACTCGAATGGTTTTAAATAACTCGCAGCAAATGTCTCCACCAGGAGACCTTGCTGCTTGGTTCTTCCCTGAAAACTCCCAGAAGCTCATGTTTTATGAGCACAGGTGATGCTATGTGGGAGAAACCTGCAATATTGATATATTTGGACTCGATCAGCTAGTCAGTGTGATCAGATTCGCTGCCTGTCAAGCTTTTTTCCCATTCTTCTGTGGTGATGCAGTTCTGTATTACGAAAGGAGTTTCCTCATCCTCCTGCTGTTGAGCTCTTGCTGCACACAGATTTTTAAACTCTTTGGTTCCTTTCAGTCAGTGCTCTACATAATTAAAAAAGTCAGTCCTCTCCTGTAGATTTCCCTTGGGGTATTATTCCTTGTGCGTGTGATCTTTCTCTTAAGTCTGTCTGGTTTTCAGCTGACTTTGAGTGGAGGAGCGGAGCAGCAGCATTTGGGTATTAATATGTGAAGCACATAAATTGTGGCTCTCCCCCTGCCCCAAATTGTACATGAACCTGGGTGCAGCTGCCTGGTCACCCCTACAACTTCAGAGTCCCTTGTCCTGTGCTATTAATTCATGGTGGGGTGGAGAGAACAAAGAATAAGGAGTGAGCTCAGACTTTAATATTAAATACCAGGTCTGGTGGAGCCTTGAGTAGGGTTAGCTTTGTCATCTTCCCCCAGATCTAAGACTTAGATGAGACTCGTTCCAGGCAGACTCGGTCCCAGATCAGTTTGAGGTAGCGCAATCAACTGCAACGTTCCCCATCGTGTAGGGAAGCTGGTGCCCAACTATTTAATGGTACTGATGGACGTTTTTAGCATTGACTGACAAACTCCTGGAAGTCAGCTTGAAGTGGCCAAAACCTTGCTTCAGAGATAAAGCCTTGCATGTCTGCTGGAAAGTAGATGTTTGGTTTTTCCCTCTTTTCCCCCTGGATAACTGGGTAATTCAGTCTGTCATGCTAAGAATTTGTAATTCCTCCTGGGAGGAAACTGGGAAAGTCTAAAGCTTGGGAGTTTTTTGGGTTTTTTTTCAGCGGATCAGGTAACTTTTTTATTGTAACTTCTTGCTGAGAGGCTCGAGTATTTTGCTTTAGCAACTTTCAGGCAAGATGTTGCATTTGCTGAGGAGTTTCAGGAATGTCCTCAGCTTCAGTAAAGCAGTGTTGAAGAAGGTGTTGGAAATTGGGCTATTGGAGCGCACCCTGAGTAAAAGGTGATGAAGGTACCCAATGTTTTCCCATCAGTACTTACAGGGTAACTAAATGCTCCAGATGTACAGCCAATGTTAAAGGTCCTGTAAATGAAAAAGTACCTTCCCAGTAGCTCTTTCAGAATGGTGGTGTCTCAGAGTAAATTCCAATTAAATATCAAGGCACTAGAACATGGAGAGATTTACTTGGAGGGAAGTCATAAAGGCCGAAGTCTGTGAAGTACCACTTCTAGAAAACTTGCTAGAGAGCTTTTTTTTTTTTTGCTTTAATATAGGGCTTGTGCTGCAGAGGCCTGTTTGCTTGGAAGATGCCAGCAGCTGAACATTATAATCGAATTGCCAAAGTATCCAGAGAATGTGTTTTTATTTGTAATCCACTAATATTGTGAGGCTCAGGAGAACTTATTACTAACCTTAAAAGAAGAGGGTTAAAATGGATTATTAGACCCGAGACACGTTTCCCACAGGAATTTAATAACAGAGGATGGCATGGCAGGGTTTTGTCTGTTTTTGTTGTCAAATGCAAATGTAAAAATGGTAAGAATGTAAGAAATCGGGACTCATACCTGCTTGTGGTCTGATCCTTCCTGCTGCAGGTCATCTGATTCATTCTAGTCCTAAGACCAACCACCTTAAACTACAGCAAAGTTGGCTGTCTTACCAGTTGAGAAGTAAACTTTCATATACCTCCCCCTTGGTGGCTCTTGGAGTCGCTGCAGTAGTTTCAAGGGCAGTGACTTCGGAAATCTGAAGCTGTACCCCTGGGTCTAGAGAAATAGGATTGTCAGGCTCTGGAATGGGCTGCCCAGGGAGGTGGTTAAGTCCCCATCCCTGGAGGTATTTAAAAGATGGGTAGATGAGGTGCTTAGGGACAGGGTTTAGCGGTGCTAGGTTAACGGTTGGACTCGATTATCTTAAAGGTCTTTTCCAACCTAGATGATTCTATGAAATAGGCTCTGGTTTCAGTTCTGCAGCACTTCAGTGCTTCAGCTCTTCACGTTTACCTTTGAATTCAGTGCTCATAAGGGGATGAGAAACTAGTCGGAAGCTTTTCTTTGAAAAAGCATCTAAGTGGTGACACTTTTAATGCCTGTCTAATTTAGTCTCATCTAATAGACATCCCTGTAGGGAATAAGGTGGGGTGGCAGCAGAAACTTATTTGCTGGAGTAAATTAACTCTTAAAAATGAAGAGCACTGAAATTGTCAAAAGAGCTATACCCCGCGCTTTTTGGCAGATAATGGAAGATGGTATCTTGTTCTGCCTTTGGAGAGGGAGGGCGATTGGAGAGGCTGGTTGTCCTTGTAGGTGTTGGATGAGAAAGCAGACTCTGGAGATTGAGGACATAGACCTCTGAGAGACACTAGAGGTACAGGAGTGAATATGCTGTGTTGTGTGTCTTGGCTCCTCAGGGTAATGCTCTCCAGCTTTTGTCTCTAGAAGCCTGACCTTGTGTCTTGCTGAAATTGCTTTGTATTTTTTATTTGCTGAAATTTGAAAGAAAACCTGGGGGAAAGGAACTAGCAACGAGGGTTTGGTGGATCCGAGGGAAGCGGTGTGCTAGTGTGGAGAGGGGGAACTCCACCCTGTGGTAAAAGTGCTTTCCAGGCTGCAGGTCTCTTCCAGCCTGCAAAGGCTAGCGCAGGGGCTGGTTTATACTTCATAAAAATGCTTCTGCAACTTGAGGCAAACCCTGGACTGTTGTAACGCTGATCTCTAATGTATTTAGAGACTCGTATTCCTGCCCGGCCTTCCCTGAGCTGAACAATTGCATTGATTACTGCAGTGTTTTATAAGTGCCCCCTTGGTTGAGCTCTTTTATTTTAAGAGTGGAGGTGAGGAAATGCAGGTTGGGGTGTGTGTACCAGGCTGTGGGTTTGTACCTTATTGCTAGAGAGGAGAGGACTCTGCCTTGCTGCCAGTTCTGCACAACTCCAACCCATTGCTCCCATCTTCAGCAAAACACGACTAAGGAGCCGAGACCTTGGATACTGAAATCCCATAAGCCTTGTGAAAGGAGAGGCACATGGAGCTTGCCGATACATTTGCCTTGCTGACTGCTACTGAACATGCACTTAAGCACCATCTAGCTGGCCTCGTCCTTAACTTATGGTTGTGGGATGCTAGCCATGCTTGCTTGTGCTAAACTGGTTGGGGAAATAGGGGGAGAAGGCGGCTGATGAGTAAGGAGGGAAGATGTTAATCACCCTCACCCCCAAATCAGTTGTCTTTGTTGTGCTCAGTTAAAAAGTTAGGTGGATGCTGCTTTCTCTAGGTTCTCAGATGCAGACGATGTAGCCCCCAATTTACCCCTCTGACCTCTGCTTCTGCTAAGGCGTTCGCCTTTCAGCTAGTCCATTGCTCCATGTGTGTCTGGACTCGTGTGAACACCCCATCACCTCTTACCTCCTGGGCATGTTGCACGCCGCTCTTGACGTTAATGTGCGTAGCCCCTTCCGTGGGGGTTTTAACAACTTTTCAAAAGGCTCCAGCAAGACTGTTCTGAAGTTCTGAATCCTATTGGTGCTATGGGGCAGCATTACGTAGGGAGAAGACAAATTTCCAGGGTTGGACTTTAGCCAGGACATAGTAGGGTGACTTTTTTTCCCTCCCAAACGTGCCATTGCATCTTTAATTACAAGGTTAAGACCTCTGTTTTATGACTCATCTGAAAAAACAGCACCTCCAACATAATTGCCTGAGCGTGTTGCCTAGGGGACTGTTGCTCATTAGTGACTCAGAGGAACAAGTGCCACCTGATGAAATGGCACTGCCTGCTGTAATACCCCAGCCTTGCCCTTTTCATGCCCAGTCCAAACAGCCACCAAACCAGCCTCCCGTAAAGGTGTGATGTCAACCTGGGCAACGCAGCAGTTCGGGTTCGTTGCTTTCTTCATTAGAAATACTTTCTGAATTCCTGCTCCTTGGGCATTATCAACCTGTAGAAATAGGTGTGTTCAGTTAAAGAAAAAGCAAACACTGTCTCACTTTGTCTAGTGAAGGATGAATACGTTGCTTCAGGCTGCCTCAGAAGCCATAATAGAAATGAGAAATTGATATACCATCCTGGTGGGAATGTCAGTTCCTTGGGTAATCCATCTGCCTAGGCGTATTTTGTTTGTTTCTCTGAAATACGTAAATGCAATCATTACACAATAAAGAGCCTCTTTTAAAAACCTTTCCTTTGATCATTAGCATGCTAATCAGTCTGGATGGATCTTCTCCTTCCCTTCCAGGTGGAGGGAAACAATTGACTCCTGTAATGGGTGCCCCTTGACCACAGTGCGTTTGTTCCTCCAGCCCATTGTTCTGGGATGAAATTGGAACACTGTGTTTCTCTCTTGGACCAGACACTTGAATTGCCCTCGGGTTTGTGTGGGCTATATGGTTTTTTGTGGTGTTCTGTTTTGTTTTTTTTTAAATGGTCATCAGGGTGTCCCTCCAGGAACCTGTGCAGCCAAATGCTGTCTGTGCTGAAAGGTCTGAGCCACGTTGGGCTGTGACAAGCGTTAGGGCTGGAAGGTGCTGCCGTCAGTGGCGTGACTTGCATCCGGCTGGTGCACAAAGGCTCCCGGTGGACCAGGATGAATTACGATGCTTGAAAATGTCGTGCACTGTAAAATAGGGGAAGAAAAAAAAATAATCATTTAACCTGTAAGCCAAAAGTTATGGGGTAGAGAAAGTGTCTTTGGGAAACAGTCTCATACCTCAAAGGAAAAGCAGGAAGCCTAATCTGTAGAACAATAAAGCAGGCAAAACCTCTTTCCTAGTTGGCCTAAATTCATCCCAGGCTTGCGTAGGTAATGTTTGATTAGCCTAATGAAGTGGGGACAGACAGAGCAAATCTATTTCTTGTTCTGATTGCATTTTGGCTGGGAAGAAGCTTATAGAGAAGCAGCATCCAGTAGCAGCTTTCGAAGGGGCTCCTTGGGTGACTCTTGCTCAAGGCTTGAAATACAGAGCTCTGTTAGCTCACTGTAAAATGGGGCATGCACCTGTACAGGAAAGCTGGTGCTTTTAGCCCGTGCTGTCTGAACTGTCAAATACTCTTAGTATTAAAACCAGCCAGGCTTGAGCTTGGGTACCAGACTTTGATCACACCTGAAAGAGGTGCTCCTCTGCTGTCTGAACATCTCTTTGCATGGCAAATACCCAATTTGCCAGCAGTTAATTGCAGAACTGACTCACTCACAAGTAAAGTATGTTCCATAACGGGGTTTTGGTCCTGGTGCTGCTGTGTTTGTGGGTTCGCTCTTGGCCAGCGTCATTTCCCACTTGTGGCTTCCTCATGAGACTCTGTTGGTGCAGATGGTGTTTGCTGCCAGACCCCTGCTCAGGAAGCTGACCAAGGAAGGCTCCAGTGTTCTGGTGCTTATCTGCAAGTGCCAAGCACTCTTTTGGGATATCCTAATGATTAGGAGCAGCAGAATAGGGTGTGAAACCCTGTTCTTGTCTAAATTGAGTTGCTCTCTTCTAAAATAAACTGGTTCTTATTATCTGAGCATAAGATACAACCTGGACTTCATTGCGGTCTGTATTTTTAATAAAAGCCTCTCAGATGCTTAGCTTGTATTATTTTTGGATGTGCTTGTTTGGGTTTGGTAGGTCACAGGGATGATGGGGCTTGTCCTGATCTTTAGTCTCACTGTTTTGTGGACTCAGCCCAGGATGTCTGGGACTGCTTAACTTTTTTCAAGCACTGACCGTGTCGGATATTCTGGTAAATGCAATAAACAAAAGGTTAAAGTTGCCATGTTCAGGAAAATCTGATGCCTGCAGTATTTTGGGGCTGGCTTTCTGCTGCAATCCAGGTTTACAGTGAGTTCAGCAGTAAGGTGAAAACAGTAGGCATCCTGATGATTCTTATGTCTCCTTTTCTTCTGTCTTTTTAGAGTCTCCACCAGCAGCAATGTCAAGAAATGGATACTTCTTTGAAGAGAGTGGCAAGTATTATTTGACTACTTTGCTTACAGTATTGCCTTCTTGGAGGGAGAGCTCACTGCAGGGTTGGCTGAGAACTTGAAGCAGGTGATACAAAATCCATTTAGCTTAAGCATCATGCACGGAGTCTTGCATGGCGGTTGTGTAATCTTGTACTGGAAGCAGACTCTGTGTTTTTAAATCCTGTAGATGTTCTAGATATTCGAAGCAGTAAATAATCACATTGTCATCAGTGACTATTCTGGGTGGCTCCTTGTTTTTCAAGCTCTTTCGTGATGTTTTCCTGTAATGCAGGCTGGCAGGTGTATTTGCTTGTCTTTTTCTGGAGTGGAGAGCATGTGTAGGTGTCGGATCCCTTTGGAGACACCCTGCCAAAGAGCATCAGGCAAATGTTGGATGGCTCTGGTAAACGCTTCTTTTAGTGCAAAGTGCCCTCTCAGATTTTTCTTTGAAGCAAGATTAAGTTGTGGTGTTTGGAGACTTGTATCATCTGCCTCGGGAAAGGTGGCTGAGCTCTCAGAGGTACTGCACTGATAAAGGGCCAAAGTATTGTACAACTAAACTTGGAGGACAGTGAAATCCCAACTTCTCTACTGGTTTTGGAGAAATAGCACATGTGGGGCTTGTTAGGGAGAGATCACCTTGAGAGTTCAACTCAAGACTGGCCTCTTCAGGATGTAGTCTCTAAGGACCTGGGGCTTCTTGCACTTGACAAGGCGCAGTGCTTGGAGTACTCGGGAATTCCAAATGGTGAGAGCAGAAGACTAAAATGCTCCAGTTATTTAGGCCTGTAGATGCTTGTAGCTGTCACAAGGCTCATCTTTCTTGTTCCAGGGGGCTGGTTCTTAGGTGAACATCTGGGAAGGGGAAGCTGAATGTCTGCCAGATGTCAGCCACAATAGATCAGCGTCACTATTGACAGTGCTTCCTTTGACACTGGCTTGCTTGGCTTCCCTGAAAGTGTTATATGGAGCCAATTTCTAGGAGTAAGAGGATGAAATGGGAAGCAAGTGCTCTCATTTCCAGTAAGAGGTCTTTTCTGAAGTCTGGATTGAGTTGCAGAAGGGCAAAAATTATGTCTGACCTCAGGGAGGTCTTATGTCTTTTGTACTTGCAGGGCATGAGGTCTGGGTAGCCCTGCTCCTGCCTTACCTGGCTTGCTTGTGGCCCTTTGCGGGGTGGTTGGTCCTTTCTTGAGGACTGGGAATGTAAGAGGGTGGTCCAGGTTGGGACCTGGAGAGATGACTGAGCCTCCAGCTTTTGGCTGAGAGCAGTGTAAGGGCTTGGTGACAAATGCTGCTGTTTGATTTGGAGGAAGGACCAAGGTGGCTGTCTTCTGGAGCCACCTATTTCATCCCAAGTCCTCCTGTCGCAAGGAACACAAGCACAGCTGTATGTCCCAGCATCTTATGTGGAAAGACTCCATATGTCCCCTTCCAGGACTCAATATCTTGTTTTCCCTGAACTGTCCAAACAAAAAAAACCCAGCAGATATCTGGATGTTTTTAGCGTGCATGTTTGTAGTCGTGGCATTGCCTGTGCAAAGCTCTCCTATGAGACATGCTTGGGTTTTTGTCAGCTCGGTGCCATGGCACTGAGCATTTGTTTCTGCCCTGTTTGTGTTATTACTCAGCTTCCCCCGTAGTCTTAAGGAGCACCTTAGAGCTACCATTAAGGCCTTCATGAAGCTGCGTGTGGGCTTCTGCGTGGTCTGGGGGAAGGAGGGAAGGTTGCTTGCAAGTTCCTCTTCAGCCTGCACATCGTATGGAATGCTGTATTAATTGTGATTGAAAATACAGTGAATTTCTTGGTTATTTCACACTCAAGTCCACTGTCATTCTTGTTCCTCGTTACAAACTGACCTTTTTTTTCAAAGTTCAGTTGCTGTTGAGTGATGAGTCACCTTCTACTGCCCGATTTAACGAAGGGCTTGTGTGTTTCTGCACAGAATACACAGACAGCACATCTCAGGGGTTGCAAGTGCGAATCTTCGCATCACTTGGCGAGGCAGTGCTTTGGTGCTCTCTGCACAGAAGTTTCATGCGCTCAGATTCTTGAAGACTTACCCAAAAACTTAATCAGGGCTAGAGGAAACCGCAGAGAAAGAAGTTACCTTTTCACATAGTTTCAAAATAACTTGTTTTGAAATGGAGCTACGTAATCACTGAGCTGTGCCTTGGCACCACTTGTTCGGGTCTGCCGGTTCATTATGTAGACCGAGGGATGCTCTTGCCCCACCTTTAAAATAAAACACCAATACCCTAAATCCCCTAAGCTGTGTGGTGGGGGCTGGGGGGGGAAAAAAAAACAACCACACCAAAACCCTCATCCTTTCCCTTAGCACTTAAATTTTTTCCCCTTTTCTCAGTAGAGAAACATCTTATGATACTATTGCTCTTTGCACTGTCAAGCTTCTTCCTTATCTCCTAAGATCTTCATATACATAAGGTTTTCTGTATCCTTAGTAATTAGGATGTTTTTGTTTCTGAGTGTATCTGAGGTTCTGTTCGGAGACTCTGTCTTTGCCAGCTAACTTTTTTCTTACCCTTGTTGTGTTCTCAATAACAGCTGCAGCAACGTTAAAACTTAAAAAGTTGTGACTTCAGTTTTAGTTTACACTGTTGTTGTGAGGGTAATCTTGGCTGCAGCACCAAAGCAGTGCTTTGTATGAATCTCCTGGATATTTACTGTTCATAAAAAAAATCTTACTGAAGTATTTAATAATATGTAGCTCTGTTTAATTACGAGGGAGCTGAGAAAAGCCCAGGAAGGATTTTTCTAGCGAATGGGTGCTAATAGATGACTATTCAGGAAGCTCAGAGGGTTGTTATGGTCCCAACCGCTTACCAATCTATTCGATAACTTCTTAACTGGCTAAAAATCTAGAGAGTTAATCAAAGGAGCCCATGGCTTTAGCTACAAGTTCCAGTTTCCAGCATACTCTGGTTTTCTTCTATTGCTGGAAGCACTTGACTGAAGGCCACTTTTATGGCCTTTAGTGCGTTGCAGAAAGTAAATTCATATGATATGATGGGGGGAGCAGGGGGAAGCTGTTAGTAGCTTGCTCTATAGAGGCAAAGTTAAAAGGAAAAATAAGGAAATAAGTTTTTGCCTGCCCAGTTAGAAGTTTCAGATGGAGAGTGTGGAGGCAGTTGGTACGATAGCAACTGTTGGCCATGTTCTGTTTTCAACCTGTGTATATTGTCAGCCTTAGTAGTTGTCCTCTAGCATATCTTGCTGATGGAAATCCAAATCTGTGGGTTTACTCACTCTTTCAAGTCTGGGGCAAGCCTCTTGCACAAGCAAATCAACCAAATCCACCCCATGAGCAGGCTATGGGTTTAAGTCACTTGAATCTTCAGCAAGGTTGTTTTGCCCAATGGGTTTTTGTCGTGGTGAGGTGACTAATGAGGTGTAGACCCAATCCAAACCTGAAGATAATTGGTGTCCTGATGAAATGCAGTTTGGTAATCTATGTTCAGAGTAACTACTTCTCAAGCTCTGCATTCTCTTGGCTGTCAGCCTCCTGCACCCTCCTTGGTGGTGGTGGGGGAGCATCCAGTGCCCGCTACTAACTGAAGGCATTGGTGTTAGCTGCAAGTGATTAAATTCTGCCAATGTATGATGAGCTTTTTAACTGATCCAAGAACTTTCCCTGAGAGGACACAAAACCGGAGGCTTTCTAGTTCCTCGTGTGAAATCCAAAGGAAGGAGTCCTGGTATAGTGCTGGGGGGCTGCATTGTTTTAAAGCTGGCTCAACAGACATTGCAGCATAAATTTTTGTCTTCCAGAGCAAATGCCTCACTGCTTGGTCTCCTCTGACTTATTAATTGGTTTTGCAGTTGTGTTGAAGGGCCCTAAGGCCCTGGTCTGGCTTGCGATGTTTGGATATTTTTTATCTACTTGGTTTTGGTTTTCAGTTTGCAGTTCAGTTTAGTGGGGGGTGGGGTGGGGGTGGAGGGATGGGGGGGGTGTTCTCTTTTAAATTTGTCTTTATATGTCTTGGAACTGTTTGCCTAACTAGGAGACTAATCTAAATGTTTCTTGTGTAACAACTCCTTTTGCGATGGGTTTCCCCCGATGAGATACTTGGTTTACCAGCAGGAGATGCACTACTGCTACCTATGGAGAGCCCAAGGGGGTGGCTTGCAGGTCTCTCGCAGATTTTTATTTCTGAGAACTGTCTATCAGGAGGCCTATAATAAAATGAACACTCCTGATTTCTGTGAGTTCTGGTACAGAACTGAACTTCCACGTGCTGCTGTGTTTTGTAAAAACAAAACAAACAAAAAAAAAAACAAAGCCCCGCTGAATTACTTGGATTATTCACAACATTTCCTAGAAATCTGGCTGCAAAATACAATACTGGAATTAATTCAAAAGTGCCTGGGTGGTTTTTTTGTAGCAGATCAGTTCTTTCAGTTCTGTTATGAATTATTACTGAAGTGGCAGGGGAAACTTTGTTTCCATCTGGCTCTTCATGACAAAAGACTGACTTGAAGAAGGGTTGGAAACACGCGACTGAAGTTACGGCTGGCCAGTGGTGGAGGGATCTGTTACTTAAAGGACGCAGGTCTGGTTTTGGTGTCTCACCTGCTAGGTGTTTTCTATCTCTTTTACAAGAGGAGGTTATGGTTTAATCTGTGGTCTTTAAGCACTCTGAAAGCTTAGGTAATGGATTGACATCTCCATAGCAGGTGGCCACAAACTCATATCTGATGAGCTTCCAGTGACTGCTTAAGAGCTGTGAAGAATCACCCAACCTTTCCACAGCTCTTCTGCCCCTCAAGCTAACCATGGAGAGGCTGGGACTGGAGGACACTTCTCTAAATCCCATCTAGATGACCCAGAGAAGTCATCAGTCTCCTGTGTCAACCCATAAGGTTTGGCTTGATAAAGGAGGTCTTCTAACAAAAGCATAGGAGGTAAGCTCTGGACCTCTCTTGCCAATTATTTGTCAGCAGCAAACCCTCAGCAGTCCAACAACGCAGTCTGTGGACAACCTCTAGCCCCCCAGTTGTCTCCTGGGCTGGCATAAACCCCTGGCCATGTGGCATGCCTGATGGGTAAATCTCCTTAGGACAAAAATAGTGAGCTTTGCCAGGGAATCTCTCAGCTGTGAACCAAAGGAAAAGCTTAGAATTCTAGCAAGCATCCAGCTGTAGGCTGAACTGCTTTATTTAATCAGTGTGGCTTAAATTTTTAATTTTGTGGGAGGCAGCTTTGCAAAATGTGACTTGATAGCAGCTTTCAGAGGGTATTGCTCGGTGGCTATGGCCCTGCAATTGTTCTTGTCTGTGAAACGGAGTAAATTGTTAGGAAGGAAGGAATTTTTCATGACTAGCTTTCAGACTCTCGTGATTCAAAACAATAAGTAACCCCTGAACTTTGAAGGGCGACTTCAGCAGGAATATGTAAAATTTAGAAAAATATTTAAGTAAAAGGTGCTGTTCTATCCATACGATTGCTCTCTTTGTCTGAAAAAGGAGAGCTATTTTGATAAGTGATTATGCTGAAATCAGTATATGAGGTGTGACCAGAAGCTTGCCTTGGTTACTGTGTGTGAGAGCAGGGTGCTATTTAAACTTTTTTTTTTCTAGAATATTGTGCAGATTGGAGAACTGGTAACACTTGTACAAAGTTCTCCCCAGTCTCTCCTGAATCCTTCGATTGCTTTATCCCTGCCAATATTAACTAACTGTAAGGTTATTTAACCTTCGGAGACAACATGAGCCTGCGCTTTTGTGCAGAGTGTAAAGGTCAAAATGGAGGTGGGGGCTCCATTATCAGTTGAGTTTCCTTTTGCACCCAATGTTGGGAATTTGGGTATTTTCCGAGTGACGCAGTGAATCTGCAAAGCCTGCAGTACCCGGGGAACAAAGCAAGCCCCTCTGATAGCTTAAAGCCCAGGCTGATCACTTTAGCTTAGGTTAATTAAAACCTCATGCTTTTCTTGAACATTAGTGTCTATTGTTGGTTAGAGCAAGCTGAAAATCTGCAGGAGTGGAAAAATCAGATGAAGCTGACTTTTTTCTTTAAAGTTAATGCCAGTATCATGACTAACTTTTTGGTAGATACAGGGTTTAATTATCTCTTGAGTTCCTTAAAGCTGTATTACAGGTGAGCACTGGGGTGCTCAAAGAAGTGGACCTGAGTTTAGGGTAATGCCCATGTCCCAGTTGATGTGCCCTTACCTTTAAAAACTTTTGAATATATATTATTATTGCTTCTTTTGTCCTTCTGTACTTGACCTGTAATAATTCTGAGAAAGTGGATGCAGATAGCTCTTGGGCTCTTCCAAAATGAGAACTTGCAAACTTTGGCATTTGACTGCCTGCCTGCAGTAGAGCTGGCTGTTTGGCTGTGTGAGGTTTACGGCTTGAAATGCAAAGAGTGGGGCCAGCCGCTGGATTTCAGTTCTGAATGGATCAGGATCAGTGACAAAAAGATCTAAAGAAGTGTTGTTAGAAGGAAAGCCTTTGCTTTTCCCAGGGTGAAACGTCTGAGGCGGCTGGGTCCGGCAGGAGCACAGTGCATACCGTTGCTCTTACATTCTGGCGAGGCGACCACGAGTGCTGTTTTGCAAAACCAGTAACAAGGACTGTCCTGCAATTTGCTGCCTTCTGTGCCCAAAAAACCTCATTTGAGAAATCTGAGGTGGCTTTTACATGGCTAGCTGGTTGTGTTGAATTGCCAGTCATCTGAGCTCACAAGAACCCTTTTAATGTGATGTTAGCTTTCTGAAAAGCTCTCATGGGAAGGGGCAGCTACTGTTGCTGAAGAAGAGCAGATGCCACCCCGTGATTCTGGAAGCTGGGGTTTGGATTTGGCTGGGAGAACAGGCATTGCTGTGCAAACAAGTGCTATCAATGAGGACGTTTTTCCAGACTTGTAGTGTAGATTATTCTGGAAGTTGAGGGTAAAAAAATCAGTGGTTTCCAGAAAACTGCTTTTGAGTATTCAGGGTGTTAAAGTAGCATATGTGGTCCTTCAGAAATAAAGCCAGAGATTTTTGTAGAGACTTGGCAGTGATCGATACCTTCTGTCAAGCTTTGATCTTATCTTTCCTATTTTGCCTTGCTAATCTAGCTACATGGATATGTACCTTATCCATGGAACTCTTGGTAAAACAGTAGCAGCAATATATTGGCCTAAACAGAAAATTTCTGTAGTGCACACATGCCCAGAACTGCAACAACTGGGTAATGCCAAAAGGAAAAATCCCCCCAAAATGTCCTCCTTAAATGTTTTACCTGGCTTGCTGTGCTACATTGAGTCCACAGGAAAGTGTGGATGGATGCAGTTGCGCTCCTGACCTCCTGGTTAGTGTGCATGCTTGCAGATGTTGATTAAAGTATCATGATAGGCTTTCTCTCCTCTGAGCCACACAGAGAGGTTATGCTGGGGCTGTGTCTGGCATAAGTCTCATAACCTGGGATGTGAGATGATGTCGTTAGTAATATAGCTGCTTTTCTCCCAGGAAATTGAGTTTGATGATGAAGATGTAGGCTTTTTTTGGAGAAGCCTGCAGCCCCCTGGGTTGTGAGTGCTGCTCCCACAGAGCAATTAAGCTTTTATAGGGAATGTAGATGATGTGGCTAACTATGATCCTGCTAACTACTCCTCTGCTGACTTTATTACTCCAGGTGCAGCTGCCAGGTGCTGCAGAGGCAGTGGAGGGAGAGGTGATGCCACCTCTGATTGCTGCGGCTCAATTCACTGCTCTTCCCAACAGAGCCCTGGGCTCTTAAAACTCAGCTCAAAAGCAAAACAGCTGCAGGGCAAGCACCTTGTCAGAGCTATGAGAGGGTTTGATAGCAGCAGGACTGGGGAGATGGAGTGGGTCTGAGAAGATGATGGGAGCAAGGAGAAGAAGGCTCGGGATGGGTTTTGAGATACTGGAGCAAGGCAGGCCTGGGCCAGATGTGCATTACAGGGGAAGGGGTGATGCTTTAGAGGGGAATGGGTAGAGAAACTGCATTTTGGTTTTTTTTTTTCTTCCCAGCACCTGCATAAAATGGGGGATGGCTTATTTTCACATTCTATACAGAAGGACATAGGGTCAAGGCATCTGCTACTTATGGCTGCGCAGGGTGAGGAGTTGATTTTGCTCCTGCAGCACTGAAGGACGGTGCCTGTTGTCCTTGGCCTCCTGCACTTCTAATGCTTTTTTTTTTCCTATTTCTCTCTGCTATGTGATGAGTCCTGCAGGGTAGACTGAGGGGGATCAGCCTGACCGCAGAAGGTGTTCTTCAAGGTACAGGAGGGCTGTACCGATCTTCTCAGCCAACCTTCACTCAGTTCCTGGATCTGGCTTCCTACTCGGCAAAATATCTTTTTCTCGAGTGCTTTTAGACCATGTTTCAGTCTGAAGTGGCACTTCCTGTGCTCAGAGGTCTGACTCACCCTGCCTGGTAGCTCATGGTGCTTCAGCAAATGCTGCCTTCATCTAAAGGTGGCAATCTGCAGTGGTGGAGATGGAGGGGGGAACCACTTTGGAGATCTTAAACTCTTCCCTGGCCAGACTGAGGCAGTATGCAAAGGTGTTTAACCCACCACCTCCCTGAAGCTCATAGCACAGGCTATAAAGCATTGCTGAGGCTGTGCTTCCATATGGAAACCTGATTGATATTTACACAAATCGTGTAGATGGCTGCATCGGATCTTGCTCCTGAGCTTCTGTCAAACACCAAACAAACTTTCAGAGGAGCTGAACAGCTTCTGCTGTTGCTTAGTGGCATCTGCTGCCCTTCAGGCTGCAGGGGTGGCACTTGGTAATCCTTGGGTGAATGGGGCGGGGGGAAACAGCTACCGGGGCTGGAGGCACACTCGGAGAGGAAAGTGGATCTGCCATGCACACAGCTCATCTTCTCACCTCAAAGTGACCCTGCATTTCACAGGCATAAGTTGCTCATGTTTTAAAATGCCTGGCAGACTAATAGGCTGAAGGATTTGAAACAGGAGTGGTTTGAAGCCTTGAGGTGGTTTAGTGATAAAGCAGACACCTGCCCGGGAGTGCGGTTCCTGTACAGCCCAGGTTTGGGTTTTTTTCTAAGCAGAGTGTTTTGTCCGTCCCTTGCCCAAGGGACACGAGGCTCGGCTGCCTTTTGTTCTGCTCTTTCCTCCCCTAAAGAGGGAGGAACAGAGGATGCTTCCCTTGCCAGAGTCCCCAATGACCTCTGCCCAACCCTCTGATCTTACTCCACCCTTGCCCTTCTTCCAGCTCCTGTGCTGCTTCTCTCCTGTCTCCAGCCTTCTCCGCTTTCAGGGCCCGCTGCTGCTGTGCTTTGAGCAGGTTTCACTGGGCTCGGGAAGTGAATAGTCATCCTTGCTTGGCTTTTACCCATCTGCGTCTTAATTGCATTATGACAGTGGGGGAAAACTCAACCGTGTTCTCTGTGTGCTTGAACCATCTTGTCCCTGCGTACCTCCCATCTGACCCACCGAGTGGGAAGGATGGAGAAGCGCAGACCTGCTGTGACAACTTCCCTGGGGTTGTGATCCTGGATATTGAGATAGAAAAGCTCATGGATTTGAGCCTGGGGGTTTTTTGTTTTTTTTTTTTTTTTCCTTTGAGGATGATTTTTGATTTGCAGGGCTGCCCAAGCTCTCCTCGTATCAGGGGGCTGGTGGGTGCTCTGCTTTGCTGAGGAGAGGTTATGGTGTCCATCGTGCATTTCAGAGGTACCAAACCCCAGGCTTGGCACTTTGTTTGGGATCAAGATGCTTGTGTGGGGCTTCATAGTGTTTCCCACGTCGGCAGGCACCCTGCCTGTCTTTTGTCCATCCCTCTAGGACATGGGCTACCCTGCAATCCTGGCATGTCTGCCAGCCCTTGTGCAGATGTTTCGTACCTGGCTGTGCCTGCAGTGCTGCTATAGTTCAGGCGCTGTGTTCAGGTGTTTTGCTTTCCTCACCTTATATCTTTCTACCTGGTTTGGGCAAGTTTCCATCGTGCAGGGATGGAAAAAGCTGCCTAAGCTCCACTAGAGGCAGAGGGACAGCACCCTTGGTGTGTTTTGCTGGCTGCTCGGCAGGCTGGATGGGGACAGCAGCAACCTGGGTGCTTTTTTTTTTTGAAGCCTCCTGAGCAGTTTTGGTAGGGCCAATTCACTGCTAAGCAGGCAGATGAAGGAGGCAGGGATTGGGAGGGGGCTTAATCTGAGGGTTTTATCAGGTTTCCCATGCCTCAGAGAAGTAGATCAGAAATTACCCAAAGGCTTGAACCCCAGGCACCCTCCAAGCCCTCCTGGGGCAATGCTGAGCGCCTGTCGGCACGTTGCCCACAGCAGGAAGCGCTGCAGCCCCTGTCCCGTGTCGCTGAGTTCCTGTTTGGCCTCCCTGCTCAGGGCTTGTTTTCTGCGGTGGCGAGCTGTTGGCTTGAAATCCCTCCAAGACCGCGTGCGCTGCTTTCAGCTGCCCGCCGCCTCTACATTTGCTTATATGAGGCTTTAAAATATTGATGGCTTTTTTAGTTTCCATTTAAGCCCCCGCCTTGAAGCTCACCCTTTTCATTTTGCTGTAGAGCCTAAAGCAAGCTAATGAAATATATCCCTCCTGCTTCAAATTAGGCATAAAAGACTTGTCAGAAGATGGGTAGAAGCTGCTGAATAATCCTGGTAATGTAAAAATTGACATTCTATAATGTCCCTAATTCTCCTAATTAAACATGATACACGAGCATGCCACAAGAGTCCTCCAGCTGCTTCGTAATAAAACGTTGCAGTGAACCAGCTTGCTGTTGAATGAGGCTAGGTTAAACTCTAATTAGAAGTGTTGCAAAAGGCTAAGGAGTTGTCCGCTGTAATTAAGAAACTTGTCTCGCTTTCTCAGTGCTGCTGCCTCCTGTGACCTGCTCCTCTGCCCCGTGGGGAGCCGTGGGTCTGTCCATCTGTATCAGGTGTCTCCTTGGAAACACTTTTTTTTTCTTTTCCCCTGCCCTGTGTTTTAAATTGCTGGACTGTAAGCAAAACGGCTGTGCTGATGGTGACTTGAGCTGATGAACGTGTTGGGTTTAGGGTGGGCTGGGGCTGTGGCGCAGCTCTTGCTTTTGGGTCGCTGCTTGGTATTTTTGCGGTTTCCAGTCTGACTTTTCATCCTGTGTGGGTTTTTTTTTATTATTCCTAGAGGAGCAAGGCATACCCCTTGGGACTTGCCCCTCATGCCATCGACCTGGCCAGTGGGCTGGTGGGTGAAGCCCGGGCTGTCGCCCAGCCGAGCTCGGGAGCGGCCCTTTGGGCACACGCCTGAGGCCAACCCAAAATGTGTGAGAGCAGATGGCTTATAGCTTTCATCCCTCAGCAGGCGAGGGCATAAAAAAGCCTCTGGCAAGGTCCCGGGTGCTGTTGGGGCCTCGCCACAGCCCTCAGGCGCCATGATCGATGGGCGCAGTCCCCGCTAACCGCCCTCCCCATGTCGTTGGCAGGGTACCTCAAGTGCGACACGGACGATGGCTGCGAGACCAAGGAGGAGACGGGGGGCGAGGAGCTCTTCGACGCCGTGAACTCCTCCATCGTCTCAGGGGACAGCATCCGCTTCTTCGTCAACGTCAACCTGGAGATGCCGCCGAATGCCGCCGGTGAGTGCCGCCCCCGAAACGGGGCTGCGAGGCGCCGTCGGTCCTCGCTGTAAAACTTCGGAGCAATATTTTATTTCTTGTTCGAAAACCTGATAAAATTCTGGCTGCTGAGCAGGTCTTCAGCCATCCATATGAAGCATCCTGACTCCTTTTTCCTTCCTTTTTTTTTTTTTTTTTCCTTTTAAAGCAAGGCCTCAAGTTTGGGGCCTGGGGCCTTGCTGTCGCTGCCGAGGCCTGCTCACTGGATGAGAGCCGTTTCTAAGGAGAAATTGAGATTTTTGGTGCGTGTGAATCCCTGTAGCCTTGAAGGTGGCTCTGGGGCTTCTTGAGGTTTTTTTTTTTGGAAGGTTTTTTTGATGACACATTAATTGAAATGCTGGAGGTGAGTCAGAGCCATGGCTCGCCCAGGTCAGGCGCTCATCTCTGCAGCCAGGGAAGTAAAGCATGGAGGGACTTTTGGGGTTGGACATGTGCCTTTTGGGGTTTACTTATTCTGGGTAGAGGCAAGCAATCCCTATGCCTGCTGCGTTGAGGCAGATAGCAAAAATGAGGAGAAAACAGCCTGGTAGACACCTCTGATGGAGGCCAGGCCCCCGCAGCTGTGCCCACGGGATGGGGAAGTGCTGTTGGGTGTCATGCTGTGTTTATAAACACAAACTACTTGCTCCAGGTAAGGGCCTGAGTGTAAAGCTCCCTTAAATATGCTTTAGTGGGATCTGTGCCTGCTACAAGGCAGCTTTGGCCAGGCAGATGAGGTGCCTGGGGAACATGGTTTAGTGGTGGGATGGCACTGTTAGGGTAATGGTTGGACTCGATGATCTTAAAGGTCTTTTCTAACCTGAAAAGATTCTATGATTCACGCAGGGGAGGAGGACAGCATTTGCTGGCAGTGGTGCCTGTGGTGCTGGGGGTAAATGCACCCCTGTGGGGGGGCCACAGTGTCAGCTTTGAGTGGTGGCTTGACTCCTATGGGCCAAGTGGCCACAAAGGAGGTGGTTGTGTAGTTACGATACAGATGGACGCGTCTGCCCAAAACTGTGCGCTCTGTCTGCTCCCTGCCCAAGCCAGCATTCTTTAGAAACTTTGCCCAGCGTGGGGAGCAAGGCAGAAGGGACTTCCAAACAGTCTAGTTAACACAAATTGTGAGGATATCCAAAATGCTTGCTATCGAGGAATAAAATCCCTAGATTGCTCTAGAGGTGACTTTTGCCTCTAGCACACCGTTTCAACATCCCCTGTAATGCATATGCTTAAATGGTGAAGGAGGGCCAGCGAAACCTGGCTTTCCTGCTGTGTTCTTAGAAAAATGTAGCTCTGGGACACGACAGCAGCCTGGGTTTTGTCCCGGCAGCTGGAGGCAGCTTGGAGCCTGCCTGTGTTGGGCACTGACTATTTTGGAGATTAAATGCAAGGGCTCTCTGGATTATACTTGGCGTCATGGTATTTGGAGAGTCCTTTAAATTTATTTTTAAATTGTCCTTCAAAGCTATTTTTAGATTACAAGAAAATCCTAATTGATCTATAATGAATAATTATTGGAAATGGTGATGCAGAATCAGCATGGCCCGGACCTCTGCTTGACTATCTTGAAATCCGCTTTTTGAATCAGAGCGGTGACTTTTAACTTAGGAATAATATCTAGCAATTTTCAAGCCTGCAATTTTACAAATGCCATCTTAATTGAAAGATTTAAGGGGAACTGTACTCTGCTACAGCAAGTCTGGACTTAATGCCGTGGGGTGCATTGTTCGGGGATGAGGAATGCAAGTGCTGTGGATTCTTCTGTGTCTGAAGAAGCTGACTTTCCTTGTGTGTCCTCCTGGGCTTTTTATAAATGTGTTCCTTTCTGTTCAAAACAGGTCAAAAAAAAAGTCATCTTTATTTCCCTCAAGCACCGATGTTTGTGATGGTGGTATTAGTTGTATGCTTTTTCTTCAGCTGAGGTATTTAGGATTTTTAAGGAAAAAATAGATCTCTTGTGTGCTGGAGTCCCTTTTCCAAATGCAAGGATGGAGGTTTTAAAAATGGGCTTCAGGCAGAACTAAAGTCCAGACTTTCAATATGGGCAGGTGTGAAATAATATTTCTTTTTTCTTTTTTTTTTTCTCCCCATGACAGCATCAAAGCTGTCTAGGTAGCCAAAATCCAGGTTCTTCTCTGTGAACATCAGGCATAGGATTCCTCTGACTCCAGGTGTTTTCGTCATTTAGGTTGTCAGGTCTTTATCAGAAGTGGTTTTGCTGAAGCATCTTCCAGAGTTGATTTGTATACATACTAAATCAGTCTCTGGCTGCAGAGGGCATAGCTGATCCTCCTGGAGAGCTAACTTCTTGGGTGGCTGAAAGTGGCTGAAATGAACCCTTTAAGCTCATCTGGTAGTGAAAGTAGCCTGATCTGCTGGAACAAAAGAAAAACAAACCAAACAACTCTTCATGAGCTTTCGAAGGTCTTTCCAGAAATGAGGTTTACCTATGCCCTTGCTGAGGTGTGTCTGGGAGTACTGATCCTTGTTCAACTCTGCAATGCCCTTGCATTGCTGCTGCTCTCCGGGTGTTTTGTTTTATATTCAGGCTTTCCGTTACTGGAATAAAACCGTGGAACTGAGCACTTGCAGTGCTCGTTTTCCAGCAACACAAGCTGAAAAGAAAGTGTGGGGGGGAAAAAAAGCAGGTTTTGCCTAGGCAGTGCAAGATAACCCCCCTAAACACCTCATTTCCAACACCCAAGGGAGCTACTGCTCCAGGATCCTATGAGACCCTCTGGTGCTCTTTAAACTTAGTGGAAGAGCAAGTGTGGGAATGTCGTTTTAGCGTCGCCATCCCATTTTCTCATTTTCTGTAACCTGGGTAAAACCTTTGAGCTGAAAGGCCTCCTTGTGCCAGAGGGCTCGATGTTGCCCTCTTGTGTCACACAACCCATTGCAGTGCTTGCTGGGGCTTGGGCAGTTGCTGCCTGGCCAGAGAGGGACTGGCCATGGGCCACCTTCTGCAAAGAGGGCTCTCCAGTGCTGCCTGTGTTGATTTGCTCCCTAATGTCGGATGCACTTGCTGCATTAAATACTCTTGCTCTCAATCCTCCTGCAGGAAAAACCTCTAAGGTGACTTGAAACAAGATAAATAGCTGCTCTGTGGTACCTGTGAGTCTGTGTGCGTGCTCTGGTCACCACAGTTTGGTCTCTTGGCTGAAATCCAAATTGTCTCCTGCTGGAGACCTTTTCTGGTGAGCTGCTGTGAGGTTGCTGCCCACCTTAGTGTAGGGCTAAAAGATCCAAAAATCCCATCTGAGGAGGGAATGAGTTGGCACCCCTAGGTCTGGATGCTGGCAGGCAATGTAAGTGGAATTACAGATGCAGTGACAGCTCTGCCATCATCCTGTCGAGCTGTTAATCTCTGTATGATGGATGTACAGCTCGCTATGAGCATAATTGGATGCACTTTACTATAATTCTCTTTTTAAAAAGATTGCTGTGTGGGATTAAATGTTGAGCCAACAAAACCTAGCACGGCCCATAAAACTCTGACAATTAACCATTGTCATAAAATGCTGGGCTGTGTGCACAGATGTGTATAAAACCGCATAGCTTGAAGAAATCTAGGGTTTAAGGTATGGCCTATCTAATTTTTAATTAATACTGGCTGCTGTTACATGGAATATTGAGCCCAAATCAGTGCAGATGCCTGGGTTCTAAAATGCTTCTCCGTCTTCACACTTGGGTCCTTTCTTCTGGGTGTTCTAGTGCTTCCTTGCGGTAGCTGATGAAAAGCTTTTTTTTATTATTATTATTCTCTTTTGCCTCTCATCCTTCCAGCTTCGGTTTTGGTGGCAAGACTTCTGTTTTCAGCAAATGTTAGTAGCTCCAACATGAAGGTGGGTCTTCATCTGAAGCTGGATGCCTTTGGACCTGGGACCTGCGTTTTTGGGTGAAGATCAGGATGCTTTTTAGACACTGAGACTTGTTCTGAAGTAGCAATAAATGTGTATAAGTAAAATGTTGGGTCTGTGCGGGGCTGCATGTATTTTTGCAGGAGTCAGTACTGCATTTCTGTCCCAAATGGAGTCCTTTTCCCTGACACCCTTGCCTGAGGTCAGAGGGGGAACCCCTGTCACAGGAGCAGGGGTGTTCCTTTTCCTGTGCTGCAGGTGGAAAATCCAACTCAATGCTCTGTTCCCTGGGAATTTGTGCCAGAGAGGTTGAGGAGCATTGGTGAGTTTGGTGTGTGGTGGGAGGGGGACCTCTTTCCTCTCTGGGCTGGTGTGCTACAAGCCCTGCTTATTCATAGTTGCCACATTGGCTGGCTGGTGGCTTGCAAGCTGGTACCTGGCTTTACAACTGGTTTCCTAGTTTCTCACCTAGCTAGAAGTGTATTAACCCTTCTGTCTTAGCGCTGTCCTGGGATCCAACCGCTTGCTGCTTTATCTGCAGCATGCTTGGAACTAAATCCCTGGAAATGGGTCCAGCAGTTTGGTTTAGGTTGAGCCTTAAAGTTGGTGGACAGGCAATGCAAGCTCCACTTGGTGCAGTGGGTCTGCAAAGTGTGTGGAGCTCCAGCCTTGCCATCGGTCACAGTGTTTTTATCTGCTTGGCAGCTCCTTTAAATCAGCTGGGCAAATACTTTCATTGTTTGGACCTTGTTCTTGCAGCTTGGGGTTTTTAAAACAATTCTTTGGAGCTCATTTTTGCAGCTTGGGGTTTTAAACAATTTACCGTCTGCTCCTTTCCTCCAGATTATTGCAACAGAGGGGTTTTCATGGGATTTTTTTCCTAAACCTGGACTCAATTTATCAGGGATTTGCGGAGCTGTAGCTGCTCAATTCTTGCAGTATCCATTGCTGCTTGCAGCTGATGCTCACAGTGGTGGTTTTAGCGGCAGTTTTGGGGGGAAAGAAGGCAAAATCCTGAGAGCAGCGAAAAGCAGGATGTGGCTTTGTCGGGGTGTGTGGGGGAAATAACGGAACACGACTTACGCTTCAGGAGAAATTAAAGCCTGTTCCACCCTCTGGACAATTGATCATTCCTAGATACGGAGAATCAACAGTTTCCTGTAATCCTCTCCAGAGGCATGCACGTGCACGCCCGCCGCTGCCGCTATGAGCAAAACACGGTGCACTAAGCCATGGCCCAACCCCTGCCGAAATGACTTTTTTTTTTGTCTTTAAGGGGACGAGGAGAAACGCTAGATGCTGGCGCCAAAGATATTCCAGAGAGAGTAACGTCCAGAGACAAGTGGTCTGGGCCTGAATGGGTATCATTCTGCACACAATAGTCACATTTCCTCACATTAATACCAAGGTCCTTTTTATGTCTCGAGGCACAATGCTGACCCACGCGTTCCATCTGATAACTCCTGTTTTAGCAGTTTGATGTCAGCATGGGATGTTGGGCTCCTGAAGCTTCCTATACTCTAATGGAAAGTGGATACACCGATTGTGTCGCGGGGGGGGCGGGGGGAGAGACAGCCTCCCTCCGAATTTCCTGATCAGGTTGTTTTCAAAGCAGTGCTTACAAAGCCAGGGGAGGTGCAGGGTGGTTGGGTGGTTCTGCTCAAAGGCGGTGTTCTCCCTTTTAGGTGCTTCACCTTGGGTTTGCTTCAGGGCAGGTTCCTCTGGGATTTTGAGTGCTCTGTCCCTCCAGTTGGCTTGGAAAAATGTGACTTTTTCCCCTCCCGCAAACTTAATGACAAAACCTATTGCAGCTTCTTCTACAAAAAAAAATAATATTTTGCTCTTGTAGTGCGTAGTCTGAGGAGTCGGGGGTGTCTTACCTTGTCCCTGGCTCTGTACAAGAGCCCCAGTCAGTCTGTCCATGCCTCCAAATCCTCCTCAGTGGCCAGAGAGGAGTGTGAGGCGATAGTCCTTCACCGGCCCAGCTTGTTGCGCTGTCCGTGCTCAGCATTACTTGGGTGAGGTTTTCCTCCCCACCAAGCCTGCTCCAGAAACTTGCAGCTGGTTGCTTATTCCCACCTGCCCTTAACCTGCGGGTTGGTTTAAGAGGGATGAACCCAGCTGGCTTTAAGCTTTCCGCTGCAGCTCAGCCCACCACCTTATTGTGGGACTGTGAGATAGTTGAGGCACAACTATTTAACAATATTTAACCAAAATTAGTCAAGTCTGAGGATGAGGCACAGCTGTGGCAGGGCAGCAAAGCAAAGGATCCCCTTCAGATCCTGCTTGTGCAATCCCTCGCTGCCAGTGATGGGTTGGAGGTATCTCCACTGCTCCTAGCAAATTCCTATTGTGCCAGGTGCTGATCTGTTTTTATTTATATTTTTTTAAGGCAACAGGTTCTAAAAGCAGAACAGGTTTTCCTGCTCGCAGTGTGGTTCAACACAAGTGGTTGAGGCTTAGATTTGCTCAGATTCCTGAAGAAAGAAGAGATAAAATAGCTTTTTATATAGTGAAAATACCCTAAACCTTAAGTACTTCCACTTACACCAGATCCTTGACATTTTTTCTGAGAAAGCCATGAAAGTGCTAATGTAGTATTTCATTCTGATTTATTAGCCTATTTACCATGCAGATGCACTGGGGAGTGCATGTTAGATCTAAGGTAATGTGCACTGACAAAATGTTTCTGCTTTCCAATTTCCACTCCTTTATCCCAAAGAAAAATACAGTCTTAAGAAGCTGCAGTGGTGGCTTTGCTCCAAAGACTTTTGGGTTTTCTGAGGTGTTAAGGGGAGACCTATACAAGGGAAGGGGTGGAAAGGGGGTCTTGAGCAGAAGGAGATCCCTTAAGGCAAAAGGTGAAAAGCTTTCAACTTTGGCATATGACTTTCATGGGTTTATTTTCAGGGTTGTCTTTGCATAGAAAGTCATCTAAGCAGGGGATGGAGAGGAAGCAAGTAGGGGATTTAATTTCTCTGGGTTGCTGTCAGGGATGTTATGTAAAGGGCAGCTGGGATGAAACTGCTTTGGAGTATAGCAAATAAATTTCCTGGTGCATCTCTCTATTCCAAGTGTTAAATCTCCTTGTTCATGTCAAAGTTGGATGGGTCTTGTTCTTCTGCAAATGGTGGTAAATAAAAAAACAGAGGCATGCTGTAGTACCCTGGCAGGGCTCTCAATGTGCCGACGCGAGGCCACAAGTGTAAGTTTAATGCTGGCAATTCATCAGCGTTGCTAAAACTTGAAGCGAACTCCCAGTGAGTCGCTTGTAGCCTCTTCAGTAATGCTGCGTGCTTGTGTGCATGCATCCTAGAAATTTGGGATATGAGTGTTGCCTTGATGTGGCTGCCAGGGGATGTCAGAGATGCGTTGCTGACTTTTTGGTCTTCCCCTGGGCAGAACCTGGAGCACAGCCTAACAGATAAGGTCAGCCACCCCTGGCAGCTCTCCTTTAACTATGTGTGAGGACAGAGACAATAATGCCCATAGCTACCTTGCCTAAAATAGACTTTTGCAGCCTGCTTTGTCCAGCAAGGAGGACCACAAAAATAGACATGAAAATTTTATGTGGCCCTGACCTCTCCTTTCTGTTTAAGTATGCTTAATCCTGACATTCAGGTGTGAAACTTTGTTATTACTCCTGGGAGTGAGGCAGAACTGGTGATTGATGGATAGTTTTTTCCTTGTCAGTAGAGGATGAATCATAGTCCCTGTGACGGACTGCTCCAAAGTGCAGGAATGCGGAGGTGCAAGGGTCCAGAGTGTTGCATCATTTCAGCTCCTCCATAACTGGAAGGAAGCAGTGATAGTGCTGAAGGAGAAGAAAATGGATGGAAGCTGGTGGTGGTTGGTCTTGGGCTTTGGCCAAGCTATCTCCCAATGGACACGTCATGGGCAACCTCGTGTGTTGCCTACTGGGTTCCCTCGCAGTAAGAAAATGAGTGGTTCAGGAGCCAGGCAGAAGAGCACTTGGGAAGTGTTTGTGTGTTTTACACACATGCACTTTTTGTGTTCCAGTGGATTTGCTACTATGTCTGAGTAATGTTATAGCACTTGAGTGGGCCTGGATAACAGCCCAGAACTGGGGTGGCCCTATCCAGCTGTCTCCTTTCCCTTGCTCAAGTCTGAGCAGCAGGTTGCTCAGATGAAACCATGAACGAGGCTCTAGGTCTTCCAAAGCATCACCTCTGTGCCCAGAGCAGCTTTTTTGAGAAGTTTGAAAGATCCTGGTCCAACAGAGGTAAATAAATATTTTTGCTTGTGTTGATAAAGCAGTGCTTGGTGTTCATCTGAGGTGAGTACTCGAGAGCTGTCAGTGGAGAAGATCGATACATGCTTGACACTGATAAGAGGAACCGAGAGTTGCTGCGTGATAAAAAGACACCATGAATTTCTGTTGCGTTTCCATGCATCCATGAGGACAGGCTGCAGATATGCAGATATATCTCCTTAGCATGTGCTTGCTATTCTTCAGGGTTGTGGGTATTTTTTGTCTCTCCAGAACTATTTCTTGCAGGAGCAGAAAAAACAAAACATGTTTTCTCCTCAATGAATATTTATGGCTTCCAAATCTTCTAGCATACTTTTGCATGTGTAATTAGGCTGCAAGTTGAGTAAGTGAGCATTGGAAAACTACAAATGTAAGAGCCTGGGGAAAACGCTTGATGTTTCTGGTTTATTTGGGCGCTTGCTTTTTAATAATAAATAGCATTTTTTAGATGAAACAGCTTGTGTTTTCCAAAAGACGTGTCAAAAGCAGTAATAATTGGGACTGTTGCACCAGCAGACTTGTCTAGTTAAGCGATGCTTTTAATCACATGTACGACATCCAAGTGAACTTTGGGAGAAGTTGGGTGATGTAGGCGAAGCCCCTGAACCATCTTATTTGGTTTAGTGAGAGATGAAGGCAATCCTTTCCCTCTTTTCTACTGCGGTCAACGCTGTTCCCAGTTGGAGTTGCAGCATTTTAACCCTACCACGGACGTGACTTGAATTCCTCTTTGATCAGGGATGGTTTTGGTTAAAGCAGCTTTCTGTGTGGGGAAAAAAAAATAATGATTTGGGGTTGGTTTTTTGAGTTCTGGTGTTTTCATGTGAATTGCATCCTCAGGCAGCTTATTTTTTGGAGAGTAGCAGGGCTGGGCTTGAAGGTGCCTGTGTGTGTGGTCAGCCTGTGAAATGGGATTGCAGCAGTTCTTGTAGGTTAGGATTTGGAAGGCCAGATCTGGAAAGGAAGCAAAAACCCCATCTGAATAGCTGTAACTCTGTGTTACATCTCTGTACTTTTCCACAGCTTGGCCTCTGGAAAAGTATCTGGTCTTCAGTGGGTTTTTTCCATGCTGTCAGTACGCTCATTTGAATGAAAACTGTTCATGTGTTTCAGGTATAATTTTGGTAGCAGCTCAGTCCTGTGGGGTTTTTTTTGGAGAATGAGGACTTAAGGAGAAGGATGCACAGACAGTACCTGTGGTACTAGTGATGCTACAGAGAAGCTGCCTTGGATGAAAGCAGTATAGAGCAGGCTTATAGCAAAAAAACCCCTAGGTTTTATTTGTCTTTTAGCTTATACCCTAAAAATTGTTTCCTAAATGCCCTAAGAAAATGTTAACATTGGTGCTTGGAAGTTTGAACTGGGAATTTCCCGGGTACCCCCCATCCCTGTATCTCGGCTGCATATTAAGTGACATTTAATAGTCTCTAAACAGCAGTTTTCTTTCCCAAGAGCTCTGTTGCTTTACGCTTAGATTTATGGAGGCAGTGTGGTGAGTTGACAGGACATTAATGTGCTCATCTTCGTGTCATTGCGTGTGATCTCTCGCAGCCTGCTCCCTTGGAAGTGCCTGGGTGTTATTGTTGACTTTTTAACGAGGACAAGAATGGTTTCCAAACGAGCGTGACTCATGCAATCTTAGCCTCAATCTATCAAACAACGATGCATTGGATTAAATGATTACCTAACGGATTAGGAGTTAGGGTTTTTGGGAGGCGGGGGTGGGGGAAGAAGTGAAAATACATAAGGAATCTGAAAAAAAAAAAAAGCTGCAAGGCACAAACCCCACCTGATCCCATAATGACAAAGGCTGCTTCTACGCTTGGTTTACACTTCCAAAATGGGAAATGTAAAAAAACTGAATCGCTGCTTTTCTCTAGGGGTCATTCTCCAGGGATCATCTTCCACCAAGAGTGATGCTTCACCTTGTTCTGAGCCTTCTGCTTGGTTCCTGCTGCCTGTCAGGTACCTGTGATAGCAATGCTTTTCTGATTTTATTTTATTTCTTTCCCCTTTCCAGCTGAAAATGAAGGTGCTGGCTGCGTGTTACTCCACACATCAAGGAAGGTAAGTAGGAATGGTGTGTTATTAATTTATTATTATTTTTTCATCATCTAGAAGCAGAGAAAAGGATCTTGAAACACTCCATGGGGGTGGGGAGGTGGGTTTTGCTGGCCAAAACAGAAGGCATATTAATGCCTCTTTCCTTGAATTCCTCTGTTTCCATTTAAACCTAAAAAGCCATGTGGTGCTCGTTCTCCAAACAATTTCTCTGTAACTCTGATTGTTCCACTGCTTCTTGTCCCAGATGATTCCTTGACATGTTAATTCATCACTTTCTGTTCTGCAGCTGCCTGCAAAGGGATCCAAGCATACACTGTAGAGATTCAGGCGGCTGAGCTCTTCTTGAGCCGAAAGCGAAAACACCCAATAGCCATTGCTGTGATTTGGTTTCCTGTTTATTCCAGCTAATCAGATCTGCCTTCAGGAGGTTCAGCAGGAGTGTATTCCCTGGAAACATACAGTCTAGGAGAACGATTAGGAAACAATGCTTAGTTTATACTTGCTCTAGAGACCGTAACTCAATAAAGATAAGGTGAAAATGCAAAAAAAAAGAAACCTCATACAGGCTGTATTACTACAAACCTCCAACTATGAAAGTATGCAAAGAGGAAATGAGTTGATATTTAATACTACGTGAAGTCTTGGTCTTTAGGGCTGTTGGGCATGGCTCGTGGTGCTTTAAGTTGTCTTGAGTCTTGCCTTGTCTGCCTGTTGGAGGGGCTGGGTGGCTGTGTGAAAACTTGTGGCATCGCTGATCCTGGTAAATCATATACTGCAGGGTTCATTGAAGGTTGTAACTTGAGTTCTTTAATCTGTGTGCTAAAGCCTTGGGGGCTTTTTAGGGAATCCCAGATTGCTCTTCAACTCTGCTTTGCTTTAGGCCTCTAAGACAGCTCAAATCCTGACAAGGTATTTCAGCAGGTTGCATTAGTAGGGAGAGGAAAATGTGTAATAGCTTTAGTAGAAGGAACATTCCCACCAAGTTTAAAAATAAAAAAAAAAAGCCAAACAAACCAAAAACCCAAACCAAACAAAAAACCAGACACCCCCCCCAACAAAACCCAGTAACAACAAAAAAATTAAACGTTAATAATTTGTCTTGTCTAATACTAGTGCAAAGGTTCTCTGAGTTGTAAACACTTGACTGAAAGTAACCTAAGAACTTAATCACTTAAAGTGCAAACTCTAAGCCCAAAGGCAGGATCTGCCTCTGATAAGAAATAGTTGGAAACTGCTAACGCACAAGTGTCTTCCATTATATCTTTCCTTTTCAGAGCTGTAGGATTCCTGCTTTTCTGGCCTATGGTTCATGCTAGAGTATCTCAGTGTGCTGTTGAGCAACAAATATCAGAGAGCTAAGCATGCTTTAGCAGGGCTTGAGAAAAAATACTATTTGCCTCCAAGGAGGGTGAGCGGAAATTTTGCACTTCAGATGCAAAGGAAATTGGGACCTGAGTCATGGAGGATGGCTCCAAGTGTCTGGGAAGGGGGAATTGCTAGCAGAAAAGTGGTCAGGTCAGAAGCTTTGTCTGGAGATGTTTCCCTGCTAGGTTATTCCTGTCTCTGGTGGTAGCCTGTGGTTCTTGTGCCCCTTCAGAGGTGCTGGAAGGGCAATCTTGTGTCTCAGGCAAGTTGCTATCTGGCATGTCAGTTGGTAGGCATAAATGAGAAGCTCCTTGACCTGTTTGAACTATTTAATCACCATCATGGTGTGTTTCTAAGGGAGTTGGCCCAAGTGACCATAGCAACAGCACAGGTAGAGCTGTGCTCAGGACAACGTGCTTTGTGGACACCCCTTCTCATAAGGTTCTTGCAGTGTCTATAAGTGGAGGTGGACTCCAGAGCAGCCACTCAGCAGAGAACTTGCTCTTTGGGCCTTCTTGATGAGTGGCAAGAGCTCTTTTTGGCAGATAGTGTGTGTGACTTTGGCCAAGAGACCTGCATATGAAGTAGGGGGAGGTTTTTTCAATGTGTTTCCTCCTCTTTGGCACAACAGCCTCTGTTCTTGCCACGGCAGCTTTGCAATCAAGGCTACCCAATGCTATTAAAATGGCTATTGGGTAGCTGTCTTGGGTTTCTTGCTAAGCAGTTTCCAGCCTCAAGTATCCTGGTGTGACTTGACTATCTAGCTAAAAATATTTGTGAAGGAGCAATCATTAATCTCTGCTGAAACCACTGGCTGTCCTGACGGGAACAGTTCTGTTTGAGCTCTCTCTGAGGTGTTGCTGTACCAGTGCTTCCACTAATTTGATTTTTGGCTTGTCTCAGGGAGTGATGTATTTATATCTCTTCATGGTGGCTAGTTGCCTTGTCATGTTTAATGTGCATATCTTCCCCAGTGTTACAGGAGTGATAATAAGGATGGGTATTGCTTCTATTTCCTATAAAGGATCAGGAGCAGGGGAAAACTATTTACCCAAGGTGTTGCCCGAAGCCTGTGGCAGAGCTGGAGCTGAATCCTTATGACTTGCAGTAAGCTGCTGAGTGCTGTCCTGCCACGACAAGCAAACGATGCTGTCATGCACAGCTTGCGGGGAGGATCAACGTTGATTGAGATGATGTGGGCAGATAATAGCCTTCTTCTGAATGCCTTTGATTCATTTCTTCTGTCCCTCAACTTTCTTCTTCCACTGTTCTGCTTCCCTTGTGCATGGGAGAAGTCGGTGATGTGAAGCCACTCTTCTGAAACCTCCTCGGCACTGTGACATTCCTAATGCTCTTAACTTTCCTAATACCTCCATGGGTATGCTGTTTGCCATCTGTCTTGTTAAATCCTGTCTAGGTCATTTTGCCTTTTCACTGTTTGAATCTTCATATAATCACAGAATCGTTTAGGTTGGCAAAGCCCTTTAAGCTCACCCAGCCCAACCGTTCCCCTACCCCTGCCATCCCACCCCCAAACCCTGTCCCTACGCACCTTGCCTGCCTGGCTGTTAAATCCCCCCAGGGGTGGAGACTCGACCCCTTCCCTGGGCAGCCCCTTCCAGTGCCTGACAACCTTTTTCTGTGAAGAAATTTTTCCTAATGTCCAACCTAAACCTGCCTTGACGCAACTTCAGACCACTTCTCCTCGTCCTATCACCATCCTAGGTTTGACACTGCATGCCAGAGAAGCCAAAATGGGGAGCTCCCAGCTTTTGGGAGGTGGTTGCTGGTCACACAGTGACCCTGTGAGCACCAGTGTTACAGATGGTAATAGGTGCTTTAACCTCCTCTCACGCAGTGATAATTTGAGACTGACTTGGCCTCTCGCAGTTATATCATCTCTTTTAGGTGGAGTTGTAACGTAGCTGTGTCACTGTCTCCTCTCCTAGGAACAGATGGCAACAAAGCCTTGGGGGGGGGTGGGAGCTGAAATCCTTCAGAGAATCCTCCCTCTCAAGGATGCTGTGTAAGAAGTGATTGATGCAAAGTAAAACAGTGCTAATTGCAATGGATGTGTACTGACAACTTGATAGTTGCTGCGATAATTACAGTAATTAGTGAGATATTAGCATTTTTTTTTCCCCTGTGTCTAGGCTATAAATGGAAAAGGTAGAGAAGGGTATGTGTGAGAGGAGAGTATCTGTGACTCAGGCTCTGGGGTGGTTCCATAACTTGGGGGGGAACGTGCCAAGGTCCTGGTTGTGGAGGCAACTTGGTGTCAGACTTGTAAAATCAATTTGGAGGTTGATTCTTACTGAGCTTAAGGGGAACTGAGGGTTTAAATGTATTTTGACAATCTGGTCCTCAACATCATGAATTCAAGCCTGGCTGGTTTCCCGTCAGAAGGAAGATCCATATAACAAAGCGCTGTTCCCATTTCCTCACTCAAGCTGTTGAAGGAGAGGACAGGACTGTCAGTCCTTCTTGACTGGTACTGTGAGTGATAACTCTGTGTGTGGATTTCCAAGGACTGCGAAATGGAGACGATGCATTTATAGTTTGATCGCTCAGTTAATGAACTTCACAGCTGACAATTACAGGCAGGAGTTGAGGTTCTGTAATACAGCACTGGCTCTTTCTTCCACATCAAGGCCAACAAGTCTGGGGCAGCAGAGGGAACCAGCAGAGAGTTGAGATGGTTTCAGCCTCTGCCTGCTCTTTTTTTTTTTTTAATTGATTCAAAGCTAAATGTTATGCATAAAGGAATCAAAATTCCTTGGGAGTAGGAACAATAGAAATTTAGGAAGCATCAAAGAAGGCTGGATGGTATTCCCCATCTCCCACTTCAGGCTTCCTAATTGAGAGCACCAGGGAGAGATGGTTCCCAGTTTGGGAAGAACTGGGTTAGGTTGCACTGAGAGCCATACTGGTAACTTTTCATGCTGCTGAGATCAGAGTCCATTTCTTCCAAATAACCTTCCCGCGTTCCTGAAAACTTCTTGAATTATTTAAACCTAAAGAGGATTTTTAAATACTACCTCAAGCATTTTTACTTTTAGGCTAACTACTGTGCTTTATCCTAGGCAACAAAACTACTTCTTTTTAATTCTGCTTTCTATATCACGGTGTAAACGGTGCCTAGGCATGCACCTGTGGTGATGTCCTTGTTATTGTCTGTTAGGGTAAGCTTTGAAAATGCCAGCCTTCAATGCATTAATAACATAACAGAAAACTCCTTTTCTTCTATAATGTGATCTGAATGGTCAAAGTGATTCCAGAATCATTGGTTCAGTGGCAGGAACCTCAACAAAACTGTCTGCTTGTGAACTACACAGCTCCTAGTCCTTTGCTGTTAGGTGTTGTGTACAGCTGATTAATGCTCTGATCTCTTCTTAACACAGTACCTGAAATTAAAGAATTTTGAGGAGGAAGTCAGAGCTCACAGAGACCTGGATGGGTTCTTGGCCAGAGCCAGCATCATCCTTGATGAAACGGCCACCTCCTTGGATGATGTTCTTCGAGAGATGCTGAAACACTTTGCTGAAGATCCTGAGAACATGGAGCCAAGCTGCAACTTTGAAAAAATCATGAGCACTTTATTCACAGATTCAGGGACCCCACGAGAAGGGAATGGTAATCAACTCTTGATTTGCTTTTGCCTGTGGGTTAGTGTTAAGTTGTCATCCTTTCCACTGGTGGTGTGTTGAACACTCACTACTGCATGGTCCCCGGACTTGGCTGTTGCATGGGACACTGGGGGTTTATTTTTCCATGTCGCCCAGGGTGAAGGGTCTCATATCTCTGGGGTTTTTATGTTTTGGTGGAGTCTTGCCCCTGTTTTATGAAGATGACAGTGGTGTTCTCTGGGGTGAGAAGTCTATAGCACTGCAGTGTCTTGCCTGTTTGGACCCATCAGGTGTGCTTGTCCTCAAGCAAGTGTCTGTGCTTCAGCAGAGACACGCTTGCTGATGTCCCTTCAGAAATGGCTCTTTTGCCTTGTGATTCTCTAGCTGACTTCACGCAGGCTGGGGAAGTTTGACTGTTTTGGACAAGTTGGGGGGGGCTGAGCCTTTGTGTTGCTCCCAGCCCACTGGAAGGGACAAGAGCAGCTTTGTTTTCATCCAGAAACTCAACTAGGGCAACCCTGGCCAACGCCATTGGCTCACCTGTCACCTTAAACTATCAGCAAATGTCATAGCGTAGACTAAAACGCTACCTTTTAGCCCAAGATGTAAAGAAGCTTAACTAAGCATTGTTTCTCTGTAGGCACCCATGATGTTTCAGAGTCAACAGGAATGAATATACAAACATGTACATCGCACCTCAAATGTAACTGTCACAGCCTCAGTGAATTTATTTAACAGATATGTCAAGTCCTGAGCATGTAGTAAGCATGTTCATGCTTTGGTTACTTCTTGCTACCTGTCTTAGAGCTTCGCATTTATAATATCGTTAATTTAGGCTTTCTGCCAATAAAGAAAAATTAAGCAATGCCATAAAATAATCTGAGAACAGTAGTTAGGAAGAGGGGGAGAGAGGGAAGGGAAGTCAGAGGATGACACCTCTTCCAGTCCTGTGTCTGTGTGCGTGTGTGTGTGTGTAGAATAATGCTAATCTAATAATCTAATGTTGCAGTAGGTTGATGTTGGGAGGAGAAAACAGCTGTCTTTTTCCAAGCTGCAAAATAGTTAAAGGACAGAATTTGAAAGCATCAGGAGAAATGTTTCCATCTTTCTCTGTCACCCCCCACCCTTGCATCAATCCACTGTGCAGATAAAGTATGCTTGGTATTAGTGCTCAGCTTCCATTTGAAAGGAGATGTTATTTGCAGTTGTAAACCAAACACGGACAGCCTGTAACACTTCCCTCTCTTCTTTTCCTAGTTCACCTCTTATCAGATACAATTCAAGGGGTCACAGCGACAGTCACGGGGGTGCAGTATCAGCAGTCCTGGCTCTGTATCATGTAAGTACCTGGGTTAGATTAGTGGAATCCACTGGCTGCTCAAAACTTGTAACTTCTCCTCCTGCTGGGAGGAATAACAGTTCAAAATGTGCCTTTGTCAGTCAAGTGGTGATGCCCTCTCCAACCATACTGGTCTGTGGGATCTCAGTCTCAGTGTTGGGCTGCTCCTCTTTGCAGATGGACAAGCAGTACCCTGGGCAGAGATGACCACAGTCTCTGCAGGGCATTAAGCTCTTGGCTGCCATTGAAATCTGGTGTTAACAAGAATGCTGAAAAAAAAAAAAAATCTGAGGCAGAAAATGTTAATTACTGAGAAATGTTAATGAGGGGAACTTCTGGAAGGGACAAGCAAACTGGTTCATGGACTACTTTGCCTGCCAAAGTCTGGGAACTTGTACCAAAAGATTTCTTAAGTACTTTAATCGAAACATCTAAACTTTGTAACTGAAAATTGAAGTCAAATTCTGACACTATTTAGACACTGATTACTTTGACAATTAATTCAGACTCTGATTAATTGTCAACATGGTTAAACATTGCAGCAGACCCTTAAGACAGTAAGGACTCTGTCACCTGGGATTTATGAGACATGGTGGCTTCACCCCAGCTTTCCCTTGACCAAAACTGGGTTTTGAAATTATTGTCTCAAAGTCAAGCATGTTGGGTGAGCCAAACTGTCCCTTCAGAGGAAGGCCAGAACCTGAGTCTCTGAGCCAACCAAAGAAATGCCATTTGACTTCTGTCTGTTGCCTTATGCGTATGCAGTCTCTGAGTCAAGTTGTCAAGAAATATGTTAATTCCCAGAGAAGTTACTGGGATATGTTGGATAGGTGCCTGAAGGCTTGGGGAGCACATGCACATATTTTAGCCTTCACAGCCAGTTTGCTAGGACAACTGTCGCAATAGCTTTCCTTCTACTAGCCGTTCTCTTATGCTCTGCTTGTGGCTGGAAAAAAACGTATTCTGCCTTGGAAATAAATAATTTTAAAACACCAACCAAACAAAAAAACCAAAATTAAAGCCCAAACAACAACAAACAACACCCACCATCCCCCTTGTTTCTAACCTCTTATGAAAGGGAAAGATGTGGTCTCTATGTAAAAAGGAAACTGCTGCATATCAGGGCTGTGTTCTGTGAGATAAGTGAGTGGGATAATGTCTGTGCTGCGTGTGCTACTGTCTGTTCTGCTCTTACGCTGGGTATGTACAGAGCAGCTTGCACAAAGAAGAAAAAGAGTTCATAGAGTACAATCTTCTTTCTGTGCTGATCAACCAAGAGGGGTTTTGAGCAGTTTTCTCCCCTTTGGATGCCGCAGGTAGGATAACGGCAGTAAGGGTACTGTCTGCCCTACTCTAGGAAGGGTAAAGGGTAGAAGTTTCTACCATGGCATGTGACATGGCTCCATTGGAGGGCTTTGGAGAGTGTTGACTTAATGATAAAGCCTTTCTAGAGGTCATGATACAAATGCTATGATTATATTTATATATGAAGCTGAAAAGGATAGGTTCAGCCTTTATGTAGAAAGTGTGCCAAAGCTTTAAATGCATCCATGTGAGTAATACTGGCTTCCATGACAGGACATGATTTGAGAAATAAGCTTACAGCCTGAAGGTGTCTTGTGCAAAACTTTCCTTGTTTCTTCCTTTTGTTACTCTGAAGAAGGAGAAGAAAGTGGTGGGAAAGCAGTGATGAGTTATTAACTGTAATTATGTAATTATTGCACTGTATTTCTGCTGTAGCTATTGTGCAACAGATTGTGAACCATATTTTTAGATCTTACATTTTTCTTGAAGTCAGATTGCAAAACAACTTCCAAAACTCTGAAGTAAAAGGAATTTATTGATGAAATAACTTTCCATAGGGGTGGGAAGAACCTTTAAGATATCTGCTGTTCTTTATTCCTGCCTTTAGTCTATACTCTTCGCTACATTTTAAATTAGTACTGCTGGGGTTTGTGCACCTTGACTAACTTTTTATTCTTAGAGGATGCGATAGGATTATATTAATGAGGAAGAGCAGCTCAGAGACACAGTTTTGGTAATACTGCTTCTGCATTGATTTTGAGGGGAAATATGAAAGCCAAAACTAGCTTAGAGTCAGAAAGAAAAAGCTTGTGTAGGATTTTCCCTAAGTTGTCCAGAGCCTGGCTGCCCAATGCATTCCTAATGGACAGAAAAATTCTGTTCTCTCTCCTTTTCTGTAGAAGAGGGCTGCTCTTTATTATTTAACTTATCCTTAGTGGGCAGAGCGGTGGGGAAAACCTAGGGTGAAATAGCTATTCTGCTTCTGCTGGAATGGTACTTTCCTGACAGTTTCACAGAATCACAAGGGTTGGAAGGGACCTCAAGGGATCATCTAATCCAACCCCCCTCCTAAAGCAGGGCCACCTAAAGCACGTTACAGAGGACTTCATCCAGGCGGGCTTTGAATATCTCCAGAGAAGGAGACTCCACAGCCCCCCTGGGCAGCCTGTTCCAGTGCTCTGGGCTCAGGGCTATTGAACTGCCAGCAAGGTCAGATGTACCATATGGATCCAGGCTATAGCCACATGACCAAACAACCTGTTGGGGAATTGAAGATCTCAAGGTTTGAATGTTCCACTGAAGTCCAGGAAAGCAACTGCTTTCAGATTCATAATAAGTTTAGGGCTTTTTTTTTTGTGTCAAGAATGACTAAAACCTGATCTTGCTGAGGCCATACCAGGGTACATAAGCTTGTGGAAGCCTTGAGACTCCTTCATTAAAATTCTGTGTAGCTGAGAGTAGCATAATACTGCATGCCCCACTAACCAGCAATCTTCAGCTCCAGAAGAACGAAGGTTGCTAGGTATTTGTGTACGTGGTGGTTTTCTAACTAGAAAGCACATCTTCAGAGTAATAGATCAGCTTCATCAGTCAAGGCCATGATCTTATACCTAAGAAACCATGGACACAACTCTTTGTTTCTCCTATTCATAGCATTTGCCAGAAACAGCAAGATGCAAACTGACATGGAGATGTCTTGCTGCTTCACTCACTGTGAAGCTACTGGTTGGTTGTTTCATTAGAGAACTTGGGATGAGGAATAGCCAGACCTGTTCCAGAACAGGGGTGCTGGCAGGGCTGAACTGTTATCCTCAGACTTAATCAGTTATTTAGCATGAGGAAACTCTGTTAGTAGGAGCTGGGGGGGGAGGTACTCTGGTACCCCTCCAGCATGCAATGACTGCAGCAGGTAGATGTACTGCCAGGAGGGCGCTTGGAGCGCCCCATGAGCCACTCGGAGCTTGGAAGGGGGTAAACTGGATACTTTGCATGTCTGGATCAGGAAAGGTGGGGAAGAAGCCCCTGTGGTAGCTGTTGGGTTTGGTGTTGCGAAGCTTTGTGGTTCAAAAAGCCCCTTATCCGATGGAGAGTATAAGGAGAAGCGGCTGTCATTGTAAGCCAAGTCCTAACACACCCAATTCTTTCTTTTGCTGTCTGACACATGGAGATGCCAATGCCAATTTTTTTAGTTGTAGGGTTTTTTTTCCGTTGAGAGTGAAGGGTACCTAACGCTAAGGATGTTAAAGTAACTGTTAACTGTCTGCTGGTAGCTCTCTCTCCTTGATGTCCTCCTAGGAGAAACACCGGCTGTGTGGGTTATTGAACAAATGCTGCCTGAGCCGAGTGGAATTCCCCAGGCATCACAGCTTCCAGGCTATATTCTTCTTGCCAGGAGATAGATATAATTGCTTTCTTCCAAAGCTGAATCCTTAGAAAAACAAGAAAGCAAGCTGCTTCGTAGTCTGGATTGAGTAGTTGAAGAGCAATTTCCTTTGGCAGCATTGATAAGGCACATGGATTGGTGAAAGACTTATTTTGAGTGCATTCAACTGATTTGCTAAAGCTGTTTTAACAGGCAAAGCAGAGGGGAAAAAAGCCTCTCTGCAAGCAGAGACTGGTTTAGTGGTTTGTGTGCTCTGTGTTGCTATAAAATTGCTTATTCTGATATTGTGTGTCCTTGTGCAATTCCTGTGGAAGACTTTAAGTCAGAAAAACCCAGGTAGCCTTTCAAAAACAGGTACTGTGAGGTTATTTTGGGCATCAAGCAAGACTGCTGTTAAAATAGAGTAAAGTTTGAGTAGTAACTTCTCAGATTTAATGTGTAACGGATGGTTGTGTGAAACACCTTACTAACAGATCTCTCGGAAGAAATGGAAAACCTATTTCATGTGTTTAAGGACTTGTCCAGACCAGAGGTATTTTCAGTCTGTAGAAAAGCCATGTTGCTTCTGATTTAGCTGTTGAATCAATTTCAAATAGAGATGCTTCGGTTACTGTGTATTCCTCAGAATAGTGCCCCTTCTTTCAAAGAATAAAATGGGATGGGAAATTAAACAGTTCAACTGTTTAAAACAAATATTCTCCTTTAGAGGAATGATTACAACAAGAACCTCTCCTCCAATATTTGCAACCATCATCTCTCCAGTGTTCTTTGGGTTCAAAGAACTGATTAATTTTCTTTCAAGTGCCTGTCGCCACCCTTGTTGGGCTGTCCCAGGTTATGCTGGAGAGCTGAAGCTTGTGCAGGTACTGTGTTATAAGGAGTTCTCAAATTCAAACCCATCATTAGGGATTTGGGTCCCAAAGGAGATCTGTTGGATCATCTGAAGGATGACTTGTTTTGGTGCCTGCAGCACATGTACAGGGAAGAGGTGATGTCTCCTTATTCATTGACCTGTAGGGAAATACCTAGAGAGATTAATTGCTAGAGAGGATGAGTTTTTCTGGAGCCCAGCAAAGCGCATTTACCAGTCCAAGAAGATATCTAGCTTGGAGCGACTTTGTTGCTGAAACAACCGTGTGCCAAGCTGCGGGTGAGCTGGCTTGCTGGTCATAGTTTCATTCCTTGCTTGCAAATTCTGGTTTCTGAAAGTTTGTGCTCCACAGAGGAAGATTTATTTGCAGTGGATGAGAACAAGAAGTGTCATTGTTGTTCTGCATCAGGACAGGAAAAGGCTGGCTAGCTGATTACCTCTGCTGGGCACTTTTTCTTACTGCAGGGGATAATTTGTTTCTGAATTAACTTCCTTTCTTGCCCTGTTTAAAGAGGGTTTCTGTTTCTCTTGGGTCTTCATAGTTTGACCCTTTTTATGATTTGTTTGAGAAATGTGTTATTACTCTGATAACATCTTGGGCGTGGGGCAAACCTGTGGTGTGTGTGACTTGGTGTATCAGTGATTTTGGTGGAGCATTGCCAGTTCTCACCATCCGAGTGCCACGCTCAATGCTGCTACATATGCAGCCTAGAAAGAGAGGAGGACAGCGAAGCAGGAAAGTGTGCTATAACTTAAATGTCCTTTTTTATGAGCTCAATTATTGGAGGATCAAGATAAAATTGCTGAGAACACAACCTGGCATCTCATTAAATCATAGCCCAGCATTTCCTTGTGTGACTAATACTTGGGGAAAATAGACTTTTCAGCTTGTTGGCCAAACCAAAGGAGAATCAAATTTAGCTCAACTCAAACCAAAAGGGAACTTGGAGGTTTTGGCCAAACCAGACTTGATTTAGAGTCAGCTGAAAATGTCTTGCTAGTTCTCAGGTTTTTTGGGGCTTTGGCTATTTACCCTTCAGAATTTTTTCTTTTTTTAGTGGGAATTTACTTAAGTGCTACTTGAAAAAAGTTGTTTCATCTTGAAAGTGGCTCTTCTCTTGGCCTGAGCTATGCTGAATTTTACCTGCAGTCTTGTATAACTTGGGATTTCTCCATGTGAACCAAATAACTTTTTTTTTTGTCCTTTACAAATATTTGCACAAGTCTAGTAGGGACTACAGTTTTGGTTTGTATTATATTTGTATCTGGATTCTGAAATTAAAACAAAAGTTGGAACTGTAAGTGCTATACCAGGGGATAGGATTTAAGCCAGCTTAAATAATGGCTTAAATTTGAAGAAAAACTTGAGAGGCTGAACGATGCACGGGTAGAATTGACTTGGCCTTGCACTAAAAAGTGCTGAGACACCAGGTTTTTCCCCCAGATAAATTGCTATAACAGAGCAAGACCAGGCTTGGTGCAGATGAGGCTGGGTTCTGCACAAAGGCACTGTTTCTCCCCTCCATGCAGCAATGCTCAGGTGCATCAGACCTCTGTAGCACCTGTTTAAACCTCGTTTTACTCTGGTTTACCCTCACTAAACCACCTGAGCCTGATTTGTAAAGGTATTATTGACTTAAATTGTGTCCATATATTGATGTAAATGAGGCTGGAAAGTCTTCACTCAATTTTACTGGTGTTAAGTGATATTGGTGTTCAGGTGCATGTGTCAGTGCCAATAAAGCTCTTTGCAGAAGAGTGGGGAAAAGTATCTTATAGGCGTGAGAAGTTTCAAACTCTAGCTCTGTGGATAAAACTATTCCAGATAAAAATGGGTAATGATGACAGCGGGTTTCTCAGTGCCTTGAGAATGTGCTCGGTGTTGCGAAATCTTTCATTGCTGCCTATGTGCTTGGAGATCCTCTTGTTGTACGCTCTCCCAGTCCCTCAAGGTAAGGAAATGGTGGACTCCTGATTTAGAGAAACACAAGGCTTTGGTATGGCTGCCAGGAAAATTAGCTTGTATGTGAAAGTGATCCAATAATAAAGAGGAGCCTTTTAAAGTAAAGTTTTCCCTTTCATACACAAGGAGCTCTTGAGATGAAGTGGTGATGTAGCCTAGTGGACTGGCGCTGTTGGCAGAACTGTCATCTCTGGAAAGCACGGCCTTAGAGACAAGTTACTGGAGCTGAAACATAACCCTGTCATTTCAGGGAGAAAAAATATTACAGAAGAACACGTGGATTGCTTAATTGTTGCACTGTATAATTTTTTTCCAAATAATTTGCTATATTGCTACATGACTTCACGTATTATAGGTAGAGGAGCAGGACTTCTGCACGTTGGCTTTCCTGCCTCAGGTAGGAGCAAGTTGAAATTCTGGTTTTCTTGTGAGGTTTCAGTTCTTGGACTTACTCAAATGGGGTGGGAGCAGGCAAGCAGGCACTGCTGAGCAGCCTTGCTGAGAGGTGGCTGGTAACTTGTACCTCCACCACACGTGCAAATGTATGTTCACGTGCATGCCTTGGTATCTTGTCCCACTTCAGGCTTCAAGGCGTGTGCTGGTGTGATCAGCCCTTGCCCTGTAATAAGTCTTCCCTGGCCATGCTTTGTACTTCAGAAATTTTTGCTAGGTCAGGTACTGCCTGACAGACGTGGTAGGAAATGGTTGATGTCTGGAAGGTGTTAGTACAGCTCTGTGAGCAATGGGTATCTGATACCTGCGTCAGGCCATCTCTGGAATAGGTGTGATGTTCAAAATGCCCAGAAAGCCTGCCTCTTCAAAACAAATCAATTGGTGAGGTCAACATTGGAAGTATGAAAATACTGAGGGCAGAGTACAAAATAAGGGTTGCTTTTGCTAATGGTGGTTGTTGGTGACCAGTCCAGGTGGATGAAGGTGAGAGAACTGAAGGTGTTGGGCCACTTGAAGGTTCTCCTGTTAGTCTAAAGCCCGGAGTTCATGTATTTTTCCCCATTAACTTGTTGAACTGTAACACAAGGAGACCTGTATACTATTCAGCCACAGCTGGATTGCTACTGAGGGCTTTGATTTGCTTGTGAAAACCAGTGTTGTCTGTGCTCATTTGATCCCTTGGGAGGGAAGGACAAGGATTTTTGTGGATCCAAACTATGGGTTTAGCTGAGAAGATAGCATGCACTCGGCTTTCAATTACTTTAGAAGAGATTTATTCTTAACCGTAGGACCTGCCTTGATCTTTCTCCCTTTCAAAGCTGATTCAAGTCGAAAAAAGACAAGGGGCTGTGGTGGAGGGGAGTTAAGAAATAAACGTAATACTGTCATCTTGCTCATGACCCATATTGTTCTAACTAAGCTGCTTGGTTGCTCTCAGACAAGTGCCTTTGTCAGATTAATTTGTGTAAGTAGGCTGCTTGCAACTTGTGATCAGGAAATCAAACTTGGTAAGAAAATACTTGATGATGTGATATTTTTTTTTGTATGCAAGTTAAGAACTTAATAGAAAGTATAATGGGTTCTTGACTAGTACATCTCCAGCCAAAGAGCTTTAGCAGCCATTACTAGAAGAACCTTGAGGGGTGCACGTGTGTGAGAATACATGTTAAAAAGAAAAAAATGGGCTAGGATTATGGAAGAGAAGTTAAAGGAAAGATGAATTAAGGACTGCGACAGACTCTTGCTAGATGAGTAAAAGGGAGCGAGCAGTCTACATGACTTTTAACCAGGAAAAAAAAGATCACTCTGAGCTAGGAAAACACGCTTTCATACCTCCTTCAGTGTCAAGAGGCAAAACCTATGTATGTATCTCCTTAGTGCTTTTCAGTTGAGAAGTAGTAGGTGCACCAAGGCACTTTACTGTTTTGTCAAAATTTCCCAGCAGGAAAAATGATGGCTACTCAGATCATGGCTCTGTTTAAATATCCCAGGGTGGAGACAGACCTGGTCTTTCATGGCTTCCACAGATGATATCTGTGTTTATTGCAAACAACTTGTTGCTAGTCTTCGTTATGGGAGTGAAACAGTCACCACGTGCCCAGCGGTGCCGGCTGGGTTGCAGCCAAGGATTTCCCTCCGAGCCCTAATCCTGCCTGCTACAGCCTCTGTAGATCTTGAGCAAAGAGGTCAGCTTGGTTTCTGTAATGCACCTGTACCAGAGAGTGGAAAAATAACAGCTGAGAGCAAATAGGGAAAGCTATTTGCTTTCAAACAGAGATGTCTGCCCAAGGCAAAAGAAGTGGAAATATGTTGGTTTGGCATGTTGCCTTAATGTTTCCAAAAGCGCTTTGGGAAATCAGGTGAAATGAAATGAAGTGTAAACTGCTTTCCAGTAATGTAGGTGTTGAGTTTTTTCTAATTTTCTAAGTGGTTTTTTTTTGTAGAAGCTTCTGTAGCACTGCAGGTACTTGGTTTGTTGCCTTCTGTCTCTTGATTTCTTGGCTATTAAAGCAGATGGGGAAGAGGAGGAGTACACCTTGAAATCTTGAAAGTTATTTCCCATAAAAACATGAAGGTTCAAATTTTACAAAAGACCTAGCAGAACTGGGCTGACAGTAACTTAAAGTCAGTGTTCAAGACTTCAGAAGTGAGCCTCTCAACCAGAAACATCTTGTATTTCTCAGAGTTAAAATGTGTGTTTATAAACTTTGCGCACCAGGAGAGAGCACACCATGTCTCATAGTGCCACGTATAACCATGCCATCTTCTTTGACAGTTGCACTATAAAGTCCCTTCAGCGACGTCACGTTTGCATTAGCCGCCTGGAGAGGCCTCAGAATTGGGGTGAAAACTCCTGCGAAGTGAGATTTGTGATATTAGTCCTGGCTCCTCCTAAGATGGTGAGTATTGCTCTCTTGTTTGCTCTGGTGCTTCAGAGGGTTCTCCCAAAATTGCTTTTCCTTGGTCTCCTTCTAGGGTTAATGACAACATGCTATTTCTAAAACACAAGGGGATGTGAAAAGGCCTGAGATCTTCTCAGCCGTTATCAAGATGGTTTATTCTAAATGTCCATGAGGGGTAGATTAGTTGGCTGCATCCTCTTCTCATACTGGAGAGCCTGTACGGGAGGAGAACACTGCAGGTTAAGTGTGTCTGTAGTCCCCATACGCTTTTTGCTAGAGCTACCTCCATGGTGCATGTAATACTCCACAGATTTTTTTTTTTCAACCCCACCCTCCAGCTTTTCCAGTTCATCTACTATTTTTAGAGATAAGGAATGCTGTTCCTGGTTAAAGCCATGCTTGTGAAGGGCTCTTGTGAGTCTGCAGCTGATGCCCCACTGCAAAGGTCTGGGTTGCTTCCCACCAAACTCTTGATGGGACTGACAGTTACACTGCAGATGTGGTTGCAGCAGTTGTAGATGGACTTCATGTAGCTGATGGACTGATGGAGGAAGATGTAGTTTTGTGAACTCTATTGCAGTATAGGTGAAACTATTTTGGAGCCGAGTGCGACTGTACTGAGGTCCTTTGGGATGTGTTTTCACAGCTTTTGGCACTCAAAACAGTGAGGTTAAAGCTTGCTTAAGTGTACTTACTGTTTCTTTGGCGTAGACAAGGCCAACAAATGACACAGTAGTACACATTTACTGCAATATCACAGGGGGCATCAAGGTCAATATGGGATCACAATCCTGTCTTCCTAGAAAGCACTGGCTTTATCAAGATGGTGCGTTCTAGCTAATGGTTGAACAGTTCAAAGCTCAAGACCTTTTCACACTTAAGCTGCCTGTTTACACCTTGGGGCTACAAGGTCTGTGCTTCTGGGAGGTGCTGGAGATATTGGGGACCTTGTCTGGAACAGGACCTATCCTGACTCAATTTCCTGCTCTTCAATGCTATCTGTGTGACCTTGGGACCTTCTAGTCTGGTCAGTCTGTCTCCTCCCCTTCACCACCACCCTTGTTTAAATGGAAATAGTGGTGTTTCCTTATTTCCCAGGATTTCTGGCAGATCTTTCCCAACTGAGCAGTTCAATGCTTTTGGCATAGATCTCAGACCCAACAGGCTGAAAACACATTGATGTTCCTTATGAAAAGCAGCAGGCAAACAACTGAACCTGTGTGCAATTGCACTGATCTCTCTTTTATTGTATGGCAGTTTGCTTATCTCCGGCCAGCTACGTGCAAAGCACCCAGCGAACAGCTCTGCATCCGCTTGTATCCTGAAAGTTTGCAATTCCAATGGACACCATGAAATTAAGGAAAGGGAGTGGAGGCCAAGCAGAGCTGCAGTTGCCAATATGCTTTTTATTTTAAATGAGTTTATCTAGCCAGCTCTACGCATTTCTGGTACAGCAGTTAAAATAATTAACCTGCTGACAGTAACAGATTAAATGAGCCTTGCTTGGGGAGGAAAAAAAAAAGCACAGAAAATGGGCATCTGTTGTGGTGAGGAATCCGGATCCTTGGCCTTCTCTAATATGGAGCATGGAAAAAACTTGAGTTATCTTGCAAATCTCAGTGCTCCTCCACTAAACTGTTCATCTTGCTTTCTGGGAAAGCAGAGAAAAGGGAGCAGCATTGGGCAGCTTGAAGTAACTCCTCGTAGCATCCGGCCCAAGGACCACTGCTGCTTAGAGGTGAAAGGAGAAGCCTCCCCTGTGATGGCACATCCAGTCTGAAAGGCTCTAAAAGCAACTCCCAGAGCAGGTTATCTTTGCTTAAATCCAAACCCTTCCCTAGAAACTTAAATCGAACGTGTCCTAGCAAGTGTGTCTGAAGGGATGTTCCCTGTGATGGAGAGAGGGATGATGGAGGAGAAATGGAGGCAGGGCAGCAAGAGCACTGGAGCGAGTATAGCATTAGTGATGACTCCGGGACTAGTGTAGTGCCACCCACGTGTCCGTGCCTCCGCATCAAGCAACACTGAATTATTTGGTTGTGTTCGTGAAGAAATTGTTCATCTGCTTTGTTATGAATCATAAAAACTAATTCCGATCAATCACGTATGCTTGCTACTACTTTTCACAGTGCTGCGAGGAGCTTGGAGGCTGTCCAAAGGGAGGGTGGTTGTTTGGGTGTCTCTAGCAGTTGATGCATGATGAGTGTTGAGTGTAGCTAAGGCGGGTGGGTTAAAACTTTGCATCAAAAGGAGCTCTTAATGGACTATAGTTCTACATAACTTTGCCTTGGCAAGTATCTTATCTGTCCTGACCAAAGTGGTACAAGCAGTTGAGCAGTTCAGGGTTTGTAGAGCTTGGATTTGGTGGGTTTGTGCAGGGATGGGGAGCTCAGTCTCCTTTACTGTTCCTTTTGTATCTAATTTCCAAGCTGCTTGGAGCAATAGGAAAGCGGCCTTGGATACTGTTAAAGCTGGACCCTCAAAAGATCAGACCTGTGGCTCACAGGAACGTTAAAGCCTGCAAATAGGCACTTGTTCCATTTTCATGTTTGCAAGTCTCCTGTCTGCTGTCCCCTCCAAGCATTTAATGAAGACAGACAGTACAGTTCTGCTTGTGTGCTCAGCTGCTTGTTTCCTATGCTTTTCTCCGTGCCAGTAGTTACTTTAGCAGAGAGCTCTAAATCTCCACTTGTGCTGCCAGAATCACCCCAGAGAGGCCAACTGAATTGAGTTTTAATGCCCAGAAAATAGGAAGCTGATGAAGCAGATGTGCCCAATAATCTCAGTCTTCCGGAAAAGACACCGGTACACTTCTACCTGCAGGAACCTTGACTACAGTGTCTTTCCGCTCCAGTAGCAGTAATGCTGAGATGCTGTAGGATAGCAAAGACTCTTATTTGTTTAGTCTTAGCAGCCTTGAAGGGAGATGGGGGATAAAATGCATGCTCAGCATGATTCAGCTTTGGATGGAGTCCTGGGAAGTGGATTCAGTAAGACTGAAAACTGCTTCTGGCCAGGCCCTATATGTTGATGCCTTCACAGAATACTGCTGTGATTGTGTTCATCTGCAATAGCTTCCACATGTGCCCTTCTCCATCAGGTGTCTCAGGGTCCTGGGAGCCAGGCAGCTGGCTCTTCAGATGGTGCCCAATGGGGCAAATCCGTGGTTTTACTTTTCAGAAGTGAAAGAATAATTTTACAATTTTTTTTGTCTGTTTTTTTTTTTTCCTACTCAGAAAAGTACCAAAACTGCCACAGAAGTGGGCAGGACCTTTGCCACGATGTTTTCAGACATAACCTTTCGGCAGAAACTCCTAGAAACCAAAACTGAAGAGGAGTTCAAGGAAGCCTTAGTCCACCAACGCCACTTGTTGACGGTAGTGAATCAGAGACCCTCGGCAATGAGCGATGGGCACAAGTCGCACGGTCCTAAGCCACTCAAGGTAAGGCTGGCCACCATCTGCCATGTCCCTGCTTCAGTGGTGTCCAAATGCATAAATGCAAGGGAGTTTGGGTAAAGAGATGAAGCATTTGTGCTATTTGCATCCGTTGGGCTCTCCTAGCAAGCTCTCAGCACGGAGGTTTCTACAAACAGCTGCTGTGTGTGTATGTCTACCTTTCTTAGCTCCTGCTGTAAATCCAAAAAAAAAAAAAACCAGAAAAAACAAACCCCAAACCACTTCAAAGAGGCAGGTGCTGAAGGGCTGCAGAGCAGTAAGGGGTTGAAATGGTTACAGGACTTTGATTCCAGATGCCCAGTCAAGGGTGGGATTAATGTATCGCTGTGCGTTGTCGGTCCAAGGTACTTAATCCTTACAGTCAGAAGTCTCTGAAGGAAGCTGCTGCTTGTCTTTCCTGCAGCCAAAAGACTTCTTGGCCATCCCTGCATGGTAATTTCACTTAAGTTGCCTGTCAGTATTTGGCCTGACTTCTCACTGTTTGATCTGTAGCTCTGTAAAAAGTTACTTGCTTTGTACTTTCAAGTTCGAGGGAAATGCTGTAACTCAGCTTTCTTTTCTGGAATTTCCTGTGTATTGGTCATCACTTTGCTTTTCCGTTCAGAAATTCATTCTTTAACCAGACAGCATACCTGAAAAACAAACTCTGCCATCTCTAGTTTGCTGCTTCTGTCCCTGAATTACAAGCAACCTTAAAACTTTGGGTTGCCTACAGTGCAGAAGCTGCTTAACTTATCACTTTTTTTTCCTGGAATAGGCTTAAGGGGTTTTGATCTGCACATCTGGAAATGAGCAAAGCTCATGTTTTTCCTGCAGAATCCCCTTGCTTATAGGTAGTGCTTTGAACTTTGCTAGACCCCATACCTGCTCTTAAGTTTGCAGAGCAAGTCCCGAAACCCTCTTCAAACCTAGGTTGTTCAGAGTGGTGGTATTTGGAGTAGCTGCAGTAATGTAATTTAGGTGAAGTACTTCTTAACCCTTTACACTTGGTCTTTCAAAAGGGGTTTTTGGTAGAGCAGTTGAAGTGTTTGGCTCTGTCTTCTGCTAAAACTACCCTTTTTTAAAATGTCTGTAGAGGATTTTCTGCCCTCCTCTGAGTAGGAGGGCTGGATGCAACACCCAGCTTGTAGATATTGGCCCTGAGAAGTGGTGGTTCCTACCTGCCTTGTTAGGGTGAGCGGCCTTGGTCAGGCAGACTTTTGACAGCTCTGAGCCAGTGCTGTAGATAGCGATGCTTGTTTCTTTAGCGCTTGCTCTTGGCATTGACTGTTCTTGGTTTGGATTTGGTAAATAGTTGCTTTTTTAAATGCTTTATCCTTCAGCTCTCAGGAGACTCAGCCTGTGCAGTAGTAACTCTGCTTTCTCATGTCTCTTGGAATAAGCTGTCCCCCACCCTGCATTGCCAGCATAGACCTTAAGAACTGGGACAGAGATTTCTTTTCCTGCCAAGCAAAGATTTGCCTGGAGAAGTGAGGTTGACTTGAGATCATAGCCTGCATTCTTCAGTTCCTATGAGAGCAATCTCCAGCAGTATCTCCTCCCCCTCCGACTGCCCTGTGCAATAGCCTTCTAGAAAAGGAAGCATATGAGCACAAACTGGTACAAGACCAGGGGTGTAATTTCAACCCATGAACTACCCCCAGTGAAATAAATCCCCTAATCTGCAGCCACTGTATTACAAGTGAGCCTGCGGGAGGGTAAAATCTCTTGGTAGCATAAAAATCTGATTCCTGCCTCCCTTCTTCCCTTGGTCCCACAGTGATGGGGGAGAAATGGGCCTCAAATGCTCTGTGTGTGAGTGGGATTTTTGCAAGTGCTCATTTTTTACCTCTTCTACAACAGTGAAGGGGACATGACAGCTGCGTACCATGCTGTGCCCACAGCACAGTCAGTTTGCTTTGGCTGATCTCAGAGGATGATTTAGGCAGGGCTACATAATCAGTCATAATTAAGTCAGACTGAAATCCTCTTGTTTACTGAGGCATCTAATTGTGATTTTGTTCCTGGAGGAGCCCCTAACAGTTGTGATGCTTTCTGGCTGTGATTTTGTGTGCGTTTGATACCTGTGTGGATTTGTGGAGAGGGATGGTCTAGCTTGCTCAGTGGAAGCAGGCGGGAGGATAGCATGTGTCCCGTGTCTCTGTAAAGTTATGCAGCCCCCTAGTACTTTAGGGGGAGACTGAGAAAGGGTCAGTGGTGTTGGAGCAGATATTTTCTGTTTGGCTTTGTAACTGCTGTTAAGTCTCTTCCTCTAACTCAAGCAAATGGTCACTTGTGTCAAGAGACTTGGGGGGATTTCTAAAAAGGAAAGTGGAAAATTCATAAACTCTGTCTAGGGTTTTTTATGTGTGTGCTCCTTTTGCTGCTCTTTCCTCCCTCTATATTAGGAGCAGCATGGGTAAAGCTCTGGAAGGACTTGCAGAAGAGGCGAATAAGGAGACTGAAGGAGGATTTGGTGCAGGGTACCTGAGCTTTGGTTCCTAAAGGCTTAAGCCTTGAGCTTGGTGTTGGTAGGGGATGCAGCTCTGGCCTCCTGGATAAGGCCAGCTAGTATCAGGATGTTAAATCAGAAAGGTGACAGGGCCATGAGAGGTGCTGCCATGAATAGGAGTGGAAAGCCAATGGGTCAGCCAAACTTGACCCACTGAAGGAGAAAAAAGCAGGGAACGGCCATCCAAGGAAGTCCCAGCACTGGAGTCTGTGAGGAAGCAGATCAAAAAGGGCAAGAAGGAAGTGTCAGTGCTGGCCTTCCCAAGATTTTTGGAAACCTGACAAGGTGCAAGCTCAGAAGATGGTAGGAGGCAAAAGCCCGACTGAAACTTGTCTCGAGTAAAGGTAGGCAACGAAGATGCGTGGTGGGAAAGGTTGGGAGGTAAAAGTAAAACCAAAAAGGGCAGTAACGTCAGAGGTCGGTAAACTTGGTCTTCTGTCTCCTCAGTGCAACCCATGCTGAGTATGAGGTCAGCAGAGCAGAGAGGAAAGTAAGGAGGAGGATTAGCCATACAGAAGAAACAGCTTTCCCCATATTTAGCCACTGGTGAGGCTTAGCTTAACATCCCTGTGCCCTGACCCAGGTTAAAGCTGCACATGTGCAGGAAACAAATGCATGAAGGAATCAGGGGGGGTCTCAAACATAACCCATTGACTCCCCCTTCTCTCAAATTTGCCTCAGTGTGCCTTGCAGGACAAGAAATTAGGCAGTGCTTTTCTCTTCATATTCACTGCTGCCTACAAACAGGCAATGTGCATGAGTGCCCCTTCCCTCTCAGCCCCAGGCCAGCAGCAAGCCTGTGGCTTCTTCCCTAGAAGATGAGATGCCCTGAGCATCATTTTCCTTGTAGTCACTGCAAGCGAGACGAGTCAACATATTAGTCATTAAAGCTATTGTGATTCTCTAGCTGACTCATGCCTTCAGGAATGTCTTTCTGGGGGGAAAAAATTAAATTGCTTTTCAAGTGCATATGGTTTTGATGTCCAAATATGCCTCCAAATATGGTTTAAGCTCATAGCTTTTTTCAGAAATGCTTAAAATGCAGATGTTATGCTGCTGTCTGCTGTCTCTTCATCCTGGTTGTTCAGGTTATTACTTTAGGATGGCTCCAGCTCTTTACAGGTGTATTGGCAAAATGGAACAGAATTGACTTAACTAGCTGAAATATGAAAAGTCGTAGTCGCTGATTAAGGAGCTGGTCCTCTAAGGTATCTTTTGCACCCCAAACCCTAGCGTTTGCCATGCCCAGTGTATTCTTTCTGAAGGAAATATTTCCTTGTTGTGTTTTACTTATGGCTCTGATCTTCCAGGCACTGCAAAGCAGGTGAGTCCCATGAGAAAAGGCAAAGTTGCATATAGTCTGTTAAACGAGCACTGTAGTGTAAAGTCCTTTCCAAAGCAGTCGTTGTTATCAGTTTCCATATAAACCCAGCCAAAGGAAGACATCTGTGCTGTTTTGAGATGATATGTTGGTGTAAATTTTGGATCTGTGATTTTTCCCCACACACACACAGTCCTTAGCAGAGGTTATAAGTCTTCTGTGTCTGGTTCTGCAACAAACATATGCAATGTTTTAGATGAGACAGCTGGGGTAATTAGCACTCTATAAAGGTGCATTTGATTTTGAGTAGTATGTCTACTCTGAGTTGAGGAGAACAGGGGAAAAAAATCTGACAGGTGCCTCATTTGCAAGTGTTGCCTACTCTGATGCTTTCCATGTGCTTTCTGTAAGGAGGTAGTTGTGAGAATTGGGAGGCTGTAAGTCAGTAGCAGCTGTCAAATTTCTGAAAAGCTCCTTATTGCCTGTGGTGAGCATCAGACTGTATAAACAATCATGCTGCACCTTGCAGGCTCCCAGACTAGAAATAAAAGGGAACGTGTTGGGGTTTTGGAACCCTTTCACAATGGTCTTACTGTCTTTTAATGGGCAGAAGTTATGGCTTGGTTATATGAAGTTATTCAAGCTCGTTCCCTTTTGGTGGAGGTGTAGGCAGTTCCCTTACTACGCCTATTTGAGGCAATGCCAAGGAAGGGAGCCCTTGCTGGGGATCCCCTTTCAGAGGCTTCATGTGGGTTTGGGGAAGAGTTTTGTCTGGTGGCATCTAAAGAAAAAGTTGGGTAGAGGGATGGGAAAGGAATCCGTGACCTGATGTTTAACCCCAGGGTACCCCAAGTTTAATCCTGCTGTTGGTAAGGGTGTTTTTGGCAGGTCACACTGTGCATCAGCTCCCTCACCTGCAAAGCAGGGATGTGCATACGAATGGGAGGGGGGAAAAGGGAAGGAAGGGAGGCAAACAGAGTGGTCTGGGGGATTTTCTCTTTTACAATGCTTTTGAGGATATAAATTGAAGTGCGAAGAGTTTATTTTTATTATCATTACAAACTCTGATTTGAATGCCCTATTCAAAATGACCGGTTTTGCTCCTATCAGTATTGAATAAGGAGGTTAATCTCTTTAACAATACATGAGCCTTTAAACTGACACAGCACTTCCTTCCTTTCTTTAGTTGCATGAGTTTCTCAATGTTGGCAAGGGGATTTCTGATGACATTGCACGAAGACTTCCAGTGTACGCTTTGGACTTCACTGACGGTATGTTGGCCAATGTTTATGAAAACACTGGCCTGATTTTGAATTTTTGTGATGCGATGTCCTGTTTACAGTGTGCATTGAATGTGTTCTTTGCTACTCGTAATAGCTCTCTTATTTCTTATTTAAAAGAATATTTTGACAAAAAACGGTGAATCGGCAGCGTGGCAGATGCGAATCTTGCAGCGTTCCCTTAATGAAGATGCGAGCTGTATGTAGATGGGGATTTTGATTTTTATTAAGCAATGAGGTGATTAAATGGATTGACTATTGCTGTGTGTAGACACAGATCAACTCATTGCAACCCTAATTAGTCAGCACTGGCCTAACAGGCCCTTTCTGCTGTCTTTGCAAGCCAGCATCAATAACAATTATGGTGATGCTGTGGGAGTTGAGAATGTTTAAACAAAATCTGAGCTGCAGTAACTTCGGCTTGGGGCTTTGAAAAACAGGATATAGCTTGCCTGCTGTAGCCAGATCACAGGAGCAGCAGTACAGTGTTTATACTGAGCCTCATGTTTCGGGCTTTATGTAGCTCCCACAATGACCTTGTTGGTTTTCAGAGTCACTTTCTCTCTTTTCACTTTCAAACTTTCACTTTCAGAGATTCTTAAAGGCTGTGAAAAGTCTTCAGGGCAAACCATGTTTACAGTGCCTCAGCCTGACATCAAAACACGTTCAGTTTCTTACAGCTTATTGGGGACTTGGTTTATATATTTAATATCAAACCCAGGAAGCTTGCATGAAATAAAGACATAGAGTGTAGGGAGGGGGAGAATTTTGGGTCTCTGTCAGATGCCTTTCAGCTGTTAAATCCTCCTTAGCTCAAGCTACAGTGTCCCAGCCTTCCCCACTGCACCTCTGCTGAGGGCTATCTCCTTTGGAGTTGGCATAAGAGAATAAGATGCACACCTGAGCCCCATTTTGCAGACAAATATTCTAGTGCAAAACCACCTTCCACAGCAGCTTAAGCTTGAGACCAAGCATAGGCAGGGCATGGACATGTGTCCTCCACTATGTTTCAACAAGGATGGTCACCACCAGCAGAGGAACGTAGCAATTGGCTTTTGGCTGCTCGGCTGAAGGAGATGCCATGTGTCTGGGGGAGTTGCCATGTAGTTGCTTCCCACAGAGATCTAGCTTTGTCAACAAGGAATGCTTCATCCACCACGATGTGTTTTGAAGTTAGTGGCATCCACTCTGCTGAGAAGAATAAAACAGGATGAGATGCTGGCTTAGTGCAGCGGTTGAGTGCTGGATGCTTTTTCCGTGTGCTTTGTAACTGCTGGGGTGAAAGGAGGGCAGGCTCTGTTTGAAGTCAAGCTAATGCTGTGTTTTCTGGGGGTTGAGGGTGTGTTGAGGAGGGAGGGGGACAAGAAATCATTTTCAGGGTAGCTGCAAGGAGTCTGATAAAACAGACAAAATATTTCTTGGTACATGCATCATTGGCACCAGAACTGGCAGGGACTTAAGCTCCTAATCTGGACACCTCTGGAGCAGGTTCCAGGATGCTTCATCTCTATGGCTGTTGCTTTGTAGGGCTGTCAAAGTCTAACTTTTCATTATAAAAGCTTCAGAAGGGAAGTGCTGTGGAAGCACCTTGTTGGGACCCATGTGCTTCTCAAGACAGAGCAGTGTCCATTATGGCTGTGCGTGTCCTGAGTGCAGCAGGTTCACAGGCACAAAAGCACCATACGATGGTCCTGCAGCCAACTTTGGCTGTCAGCAGATTTGGAAATCCATTGCAGGTCCATGTTCTGGCACTGCATGCGTCCAAATTAACCTGTGCATGCTGCCTTCAGCCCTGGGGCTGTCAGCTATAGAGAGCTCCACAAGTTTTCTGTGAACATAACAGATCAAGCTTGGCCTAAACAAGGTGCTGGGATTGGCTAGCTTGAAAGAACTGTCCCCTTGGTTGCATCTGCCCTGGGTGATGAAATACTGGCATAGCAAGAATCCAGTGTTACAAATATTCCAGAAAAAAATGGTTTTGGTGTAAAATGCAAATATATGTTAAAAAGCATCAGTGAATTGTTACGTGGTTTCTGGAGAACAGAAGGTGCAGAAATGAGCCAAGTGAAACTCAAGATCTACTCCAGCTCAGATATGAAGTACTCACCTTAGGAGCAGTTGTGCTCTTTCAAATAGGATATGGGAAAAAGAGGATTTTTAAAAAAGCTCTATATATTAGTACATGCCATTTGTTCCCAGAAACCAGAAATTAGGATAAATTCTTTAAGGATCTGCGTGAAATGAAAACCAGATGGAGCATAAAGCTTCTGCCATAAACCACCAAGACCGAAGGTGATCAGGAATGTGAAATTCCTGGACCATCTCAAAGCAGCAGTGTACCAGAACTTTGGGGATTTGAGCCATCCAAGTATCTGCACTCCAGACAACCACACGTGCATCATCAAAGAGCACTGAGTTACAAAGATGCGTTTTTTTGAATGGTTGGAGTCTCTAAATCCTCAATCTGAGAAGCATCCTGGGGTTTTAGTTTAGGCAGATAAACCGATTAAGGGCAGGGTGATAAATAATAAGGCTTTTGTAGGGCCAGAAAATGTTGTGTCGCTTGGACTTTTGTAGGATTGGTCTTCACGCACTGTACAAAACTGACCATTAAATTATCCTTAACCATCATAATGTGGGAGAGGAAAGAAGAGGAATAGTCTTCCTCTCTTTTTTCTTTTTTTTCTCCAGATTAAGAATTTGTCAACTTTAGGTCTGCTTTGGATTGTAAAATTCTCGTGCATTTTACTGAATGTGCAAGGATATAGGAAGAGTTTTCTAAACTTTTGGTGCAGGACTTTAGTGATATGGATGGCTTGCAATAGGTGTCTTTCAGCAGGAGCATCTGAAGATGAACAACAGGATTATGCTTAGCCTAAGAACACCTGTAATTTTCCTTTGAAGCTACGATTAACACACTTTGGCATGTAGATTCCTCTTAATGACTACAACCTTTGTTTATGGGATTCTGCTTTGTTTAAAAAAGTTTGCATGAATCGTAGAATCACAGAATCGTTTAGGTTGGAAAAGACCTTTAAGATCAAGTCCAACCATTAACCTAATACTGCCATCCTACCACTTTGGATTATCTTTCAGAACTTTGTTTTGACCTTGACAAATATGCTCAACACACGTGTGTATCAATATCATTACTCTTAAAGACTCAGTCAAACCGTAGGAGCTTCCTGAAACTTATTTATTCTGAGGCTGATTTGAGTGGAGGGAATTCTGTCTGGACTCAGCTACAAGTTTCCTTAAAGTTTCTGCCCTTACTCTTCAGTGTGTATTTTCTGGTACAACACGGAGGAATAAACACTTATGAATGTAGTGCCTGGAGTGCCCAGGGAGGCAACTTGAGGTGCCTGAGGTTTTTATGGTGAGTTTTGATGCTGTGCTCTGCCAAATCCAGAGGTAGAGGGGGAGGGAGGGTGAAGGGAAGAGAGGATTACTGAGATTCTGTTTCCCCCTGTTTTCCTTGACCTGTGTCCTTGGCACATGGCTGTGGTGGGTGGATGGTTCAGCTGGAGATGTGGGTTCCTTCCTGTCCTTGGGCCTGCAGAGAGAGGGTCCCTAACCATCTCCTGAGAGTAAGGCGAGTGCATCTGCCGGCAGCATCCTCGGGATTTGGTAGTGGTGTTCTGCAGGAGGGAGATTTCCAAAGTTCCCTGTAATCATAGAATCATAGAATCTTTTGGGTTGGAAGGGACCCCTAGAGGTCATCTAGTCCAACCCCCATGTAGGCATATAATGTAGGCATGCTCAGAAGGAAGGCTTGAAGGCACTGTCAAAACGAGATTTGAAAGGGAAGGTTCTTCTTGCTGGTTGTCTTAAGATAGCACAGAGCTTAAGCCTGCTGAAACGTTGACTGTGGATTGGCTGTGGTACATGCCAAATTTTCATCAACTCTCCCACTTGGTTGCACTGGCCACCTTGTTTGGCAGGATTGCATTTTTTGAGGGAAGAGTTAAAATAAAGGGATTACGGATAGGCTTTTGCCCTTCCTATCAGGACCTCTGCTGTCCTAGGTTAGATGCTGGGGTAGCTCCTGCCTCACCCTGCAGCCCTTCATTCCTAAATACCACCTGGGTGTAAAAATTCAGTGGCCACTTGCAGACTGACTTGGATGCTTTGGGGCATCATGACCTGAGTTTGCAGCTCTGATGTTTTTGAAGTCTCTCTTTGTGTTGGTGGTAGATGGGAATGCATAAAAGCATCTCAGTTTGTCCGTGGGTGTTTCCTTCCAAGAGACTAGCACTTCATAGGAAAGGGGCTGAAAGAAACAAGAAGGGAGAGCTCTGAGCCCTTGATTTGTTTCTCCATACTTCTCTAGTCCGAGCATATGCCTGGTTTCTCTGCTCCAAAATCAGTAAGAGTGGATTTCCTTTTCCAGCTAATCTCTTAGTCTCACTTGTACTGTGATTTACTCTCCACAGGACTTTAGGGAAGATTCAACTTCTGTTCATCTTCAGAAAATTGGGCAGAGTCCAGCAGCTACTAACAGAAGCAAAAGCCCAGCTTGAGGGCATTAGCAGAAGTTTGTAATGCTTTGAGTCTTTATGTCTCAAAGCCTAGGAACAGATATCCTTACTGTGTGCTTTTACTGTTGAAAGGTGATTTTTTTTTTTTTTTAAATTGGGGCTTTAACAGACACATCCTTGCTGCTGTGCTGCAGATCAGTATCATTAAACTTGTTTTGCATTGGATATTTCAAAGAATTGGGAAGGAATGTTAATAGACATTTCATAGAATGCCCATCTGTCTCGGGTTTGACTCAGTAAATGTACAATTAGTAGACTTAAGGAGCTCTAGTCCCAGTCTCTGGGTCTCTTGGTCATTAATTTATTGCAGCAGGATACCAAAGTGAGGCCAGCAATGCTGCACTTTTCTCTGAAACCCTAACCTTGTCTTTAGAAACTACGACATTTCAAAAATTCAAGCAAGTAAAATAGAACTGTCATGTTGATGAACCTAATTGCTTCCCATTTCAATGCATAGACGTACCTTCATTTATAAGGGATTGCTTCTGTAATAGTCAGCTACTCAAATTTCACAGCTGGACTGAGAGTTGATTTTCTGTTACAAATTCACTTAGTGCGGGAGGAGTGACACATTTTTCAATGGCTTTATGAGCCTGCTGCAGATGAAATGCCATCATAAACGCAGCCCACCTCCTTTCCAATGAAGTAATGTCAGTCCCTGGGTTGCAAATAGACCCTGAAAATGTTTAGCCAGATGTTGACTTTAAAAAGGCAAAAGGTATACTGTGGTTAACACTGGATTTTAGTGCTTGTCTCAAGTGAATCTGTACAAGGAGGCAGTATTTGCTCATGATTTTCACTGCAATTAAAAAGTGATTAATCATATTTGTGAAGGAGTATGTTTAATCTGATGTGATTATTGTCTCCACTATGAAATGAATTTTTCTGCCCACTAGTAGGGGTTCTTTGCTCCTTGGATCTTATCTGGCTAATTATGAACTAAACAAAGTACCACTTTGTGCTGGAAGTTTTGGACCTAGCCATGATGTAGCATAAGGACCTCCATGATCAGCAAGGACTCCAATCCTTGCAAAGCAAGCAGCAGTACTAAAAGCTATGCATGATATTTTGTGATGATCTTCAAGGCTCCTTCCTTCCTTTTGCCCTTCCATACTACAATTTATCTACCTGGAAGTTTTTTAGAAAGCACCTCATCACTTCTGTAGCTTTCTCCGCTCGGCAAATGAACACTTTTCTATATTAGTTGCTTCTCTGGTCCTGGTCTCCTGTCTTTTTATGAGTGATTTCAAAGCTTTTGAGCATCGTTGCCTCTGACCTTTTATGTTGGAAGGACTCCTTTGTCCAAAAAGCACTATTGTGGAGCAGCAGAGAGTCCTCTGAACAAGGATGTGACCATCTCTACTTATAAAAATACTATTTGGTGCACTGTTTGCCCTGCCAAGTCTTTCCTTTTCTCTAAGGATCTCAGGCACTTGGGAGTGTGAGGCAGGAGCCTGCAGCTGGACTTGAAATCACATGAGAAAGCTTCATCTGCAAGAAGTAAATTTCAGGCTCTTTGGTTGCCAAGAGTGGTCAGGAACGTGGTCCGTGGTTTCTGAATCTTCTCAATAAATTGAAAGGAATCTGCCTTGAAACAGCTGGTCCTATGACTCCCGGAAGGTCAGGCTCATATTAGCATGCTTGAGATGTCTGCTGTCAAATTTCAGCCCCTGCCCTTTTTTTTTTTTTTGAGGATGCTGAGCATCAGAAGTCCTATTTATGTCTGTTTCTCTTGTGTCTGTGAACAGGAACCATCAGAAGGTGTCCTTTGTTCATGCGGCTGCCTGTTCATTACACATAATCTTTGATTTTGGGGTTTGGTATCCTCCTCCTGTCCTTATCTCTGCACTGCAAATGGTGCAGAAAACAGACATTAGATAAGATCTCAAAGTCAGTGAGGTTTTTTTTCCTTTATTCCAGTGATACTGTTAGCCTGTTGTGGCAATGCCCAGCCCTCCCTTCTCTGATTCAACTCATTGGCTTGGTAGCTCCTTCAGCAAGGAACAGATGCTAGCAAAGGCTTAGCAGTAGATGCTTGTGTGGGAGTTCACTGCTCAGGAGGCTTCCAGAAAGGGGAACTGGGCAACTCCAAGCTTGTCCAAGTGTCTTGCAACAGGAGCATCATCAAGGATGGTGGCACAGGCAGGTCAAAGGCTGTTTCAAGGTTGTCTTTGAAAAAGCCCTCTCTGGTCTATTCTCTCTGAAGAGGCTGCTCTGTGGAAAAACTTATGTTCTCCTCGAGCAACATCAGCTGTTGTCATCTTTCATCCTTTCTCTTGTATGATATGAGCTCACTGGGGATGGACATCAGCCTGAAAACAGGAAAGGGAAGGGAAGCTACTTCAGCGGCCCTTAAATTCATATTATGACACTTTAATTCTCTTTCTGGCTGCTTTTGTTTTGGCTTGGTGTGTTTTTTCCGATGGAGATGAGAGGGGGGGAGTGGATGGAAAAGAAAGAAGCTATTCTTTCAGAAGGGGTTTTTTTAAAGCAAAACTCTTAATGTACGCATTCCTGACCTCTTGTGCTATTTGTTTTTGTAAGTCTGCTAGCACTAATTGGCTCAGCATAGCATATTATTGATTCAAGCCTATAACCTTAGATTTCTGCCTGGGGAAAAAATGAAATGCTTCATGTTTTCTGCCCAAAGTATCATGAGTTGAAAGACAAATGAACATCATGAAGCTCATTAGTGCCATAGCCCAGAATACCTATAGATCTGGTATTAAAAAGGCAGGGGGTGGAGGGGTTATGAACCCTAAACTTAGGGCTTCTGCTTTGATCCTCCTCCAAGCTTTTGGGGCTGGCAAAACTGAGCAAAAGGCTTCCACTATTTCTTGTTTTGACAATGCCAGAAATGTCTGTCGAAGCAGTCTGGTGGCATGTTGGTGCTTCTACTTCTGCTCCTAGAGGAATAAAAGAGCGTGGTTGTGCAAAAGAAAATGCTAAAGACCTACCTGTATGTTTAAGACTGAAGCATGGACTGAATTTCTGTGTCTGCCTTTCAGCATTAAAAGACCTAATGGTCCATATGGCTGATGCAAGTAGGATTGCACACAAGTGGGCAGTACTAACGTGACTTTTGTTATGGTTTACACTAGGTGTTATTGGAAATAACAAAGCTATAGGAAAATACATCACAACTATGATCTTTCTGTATTTTGCCTGCCTCCTTCCATCCATTGCGTTTGGGTCACTCAATGATGAAAATACCCGAGGAGCTATTGGTAAGTTTATCAGTTTTGTGCATCTGTTACAGGATCCCATGTAGTCAAGCCGGGTAGCTCTGGTCGCAGAAAGTTTTGATAGTTTTTATTTGCTGGAAAAAAACACCACTGAAGGTTTTTCTGTTACGTTTGTGATTTTTTTTTTTTTTTTTTTCCTTCCTCGGAAGACTAGAGATGTTGAACACTACTTTGGGTAGTATCATCTGACTTGAAGGATACAGATATGTGCTACTGTATATTTAAATGATGCTCACTTTATAACTATGTAGTTATCTGCATGTTTTTCCTAGAACAAGCCCCTGGGCTTTTGGTCTGAATTTGATTGTCAATATCCAAACCCACTGTTATAGGGGATGATGGTTTGCTCTATCACAGTTGCGGCCCTAAAGCAGTTCATACTGCTGTTACACACTTCATAGGAGAATTAGTTGAAATTTTGTCCTGAAGACCTCCACAAACATTGTTTATGTTTTATAGCTGTTTAAAATAAATACAAAACAAACCCAAACAAAAAAAACACAACACCCTCCCATGCAAGCAGAAAAAAACCCAAAACAATTGGGGAAAAAAAACCCCTCAACTTTCATAATCCAACATCTGGAAATGTAATGGCATCCTAAATTATTGGTACGAGTTTGCTGGCAAAGGATTGCTTCTTGCTTTCATGTCTTGCCTCTATACCCCCTCAAGCATTGCTCTTAGAAGTGGTTGGCTTCTATGCCCTGTGAATGAATGGGAGGTGTTGATTAAAACCCCTGATTGTTTCTGTCCTTCCTAATTACTCATAGATGTGCAGAAGACAATTGTCGGCCAATGTATTGGAGGGCTGCTTTATGCGCTCTTCTCCGGGCAACCTCTAGTTGTACTCCTAACTACGGCTCCTTTAGCACTCTACATTAATGGTAAGTATATTAAATTTGTACATCAGGGGACCGACGCAATTGCGATTGGCAGAATGTGACTTTGTATGAGAACCTTGCAATCTGTTAGAGCTTTAATTGCATTTGTTTAATAAATCAGCGCTAAAGGGCTGCTTCTGGTGCTGAGGGAAAGGGAAGGAATTTGATTCAGGTTTAGATAAAGCTGGTTTCTAAAGGAATAGTTTTGCACAGGAAAAACTTCGTGTGAGAATAAAGATTTCTGTTTCAAGGAAGAAATCTTTTTCATCTGATGGTTTTCTCATGTGGCTGCATTTAACCAACTTGAAGATAAGAGCCTGAGACAGGTGTTTTGGGTTTTTAATTGGTCTTTTAAGGTGTGATCAACAGCTTTCCAGTTACAGCTGCAAGCTGATATTACTGAGCCAGAGGTGTGAAGGAACAAACTCAGTATCTGTAGGAACAATCAGATGGGCTACAACTAGCCTGAAAGGTTTAAGAGATGAGATTTTGTCCACAATTCAGCGGTGGTGTAAACATGGTGCAAAAGCACATGTGAGCACATTGCTCAACAGCATCCCGAAATGTCACTGACAGCAAATTTCAAGGATTGATTTTGTGGCCTTGATCTGTAGAAAAGATGCTTTGAGCAGTGTGGGAGAATATTTTTTTTCTAAGTGCTTCTCCCCATTTCTAGTGGAGGAAGGGGGAGGACAGTTTGGGTTGATGCAGTGTTCACCCAGGAATGTAAGAATGAGGGTTTAATGGTATCTGCCATAAGTACTTTGGGGCAAAGTCTTGAAATTGGTGGTTCTTGCCATCAAGCAGATGGGAATCACAGGGTGGTAATGACAAAAGTTTAATCTGACATGTGAATGCTTCATTTTTACAGTCATCCGAGGAATCTGTGATGACTACAACTTGGATTTCAGTGCTTTCTATGCCTGGATTGGACTGTGGAACAGCTTTTTCCTTGTGATGTACTCCCTCTTTAATTTCAGTCTTCTGATGAAGCTCTTTAAAAGGTAGCTATTTTCAGGAAGTCATATTTTGATCAGATTATTCAGCAAATGGAAAAATTATACATTCCACAAGCTCCTTAATTACAAACTTGCCGCCAAATGTATTTTGCGAGATGAGGCTAGTATCATTTCGGCTTATTGTTCCAGCTTGAAAGAAGCTTTTAAAGATTCACTGGGTTTTGTTTCTTGAGTTGGAGTCTAACTAAAATTGGTATATTTTCATGTTAAATGCATGAATATGCTGATTTTCCTTTGAGTGGAGTTGAATGCAGACTATGTTAATGGCTATATTAATTCCTGGGATTTTTCCGTAGGTCAACAGAAGAAATAATTGCACTCTTTATATCCATCACGTTTGTGCTTGATGCCTTCAAAGGCATTATTAAAGGTAAGTCTTGCAACGAAGTCTTTCGGTGCGGATCTCTGCTTTGCTTCTTTGTGAAAGGGAAATACGAGGCTGCAAATATGCATAATGCTTGCTCGTTCCATGTTCATTCAGGGTCTTGAGGGGAAAAAAAGAGCGTGTGAGATTGAAGCAGCCCTGTGTCAGCGGTTTACCTGGATATGCAGAATTTCTGTTAGATTAAATTTCAGTTAGCGGAGATAGAATTAGTGTCTTAACTTAATAAATGGAGAAACGATATTAATGTTGCTGTGAGAGTCTTCCCTTGTTATCAGTCTCTTTTGTCCTGGAAAAAGAAAAGAAGTCCAACTTAAATGCAGTGCATCTAGACCTCTTGCCTTGGCACATTATTAAAACTACATGGAGGGGAGTTGAAAGATGGGTTGAGATTGGCCTTTCTTATGCCAGCTCCGAGACCCTTCTTTAATGGCAATGTAAGGACTGCGGTGCCTTCCAGCATGCTCCTAAAGCTATTCTGCCCTTTCCAGCCACTTGGTCCCCATTTCTGGGTGAAGTTCTAGGTAAGCATCCATGAGCAGCCTTGGGGTTTAACAAATTTCTCTGGCGCCTCTCTTCCTCCTGATCAGGATTGTCAGGATGTATATGTAAAGGTGAAAGATGTTAGCAGAAATGCCTTGTGAATGGAAACCTTTCTGCTCATCCCAGTGAGGAGATGGCCATGTCTGTGTTCCTTGTTCTATATTACTTATTGTCCAGCAGCCCCAAGTTTGGGCTATTCTTTGAAATCGTTCAGGCCATACCCAAGTACACTGAGTGCATCCCTTGTTTTCAAGACTCTTAGGCTTGGCTCATTACATGTTGCATGCAAGGAGAACACCTTCAAAGAGCAGGTTTGACACTGCAAAGCAATTTGAAGTGAGATACTTCATTGCTTCATTGGGAATCCTTAATTTGGCTCCTTGGGCATGTGCTTTGCTTGCGCAGTCAGAGGGTTTTTTTGTCTTTCAGAACACCTGCATCTTTCAAATATCCTGCTTAGACAAAGCTTCGTGAAGGAGAAGCTGTTCTGGGATGTTGCTCAGCTAGGTAGCTGGGAGCTTTGCTTAACGTGGGCTGTTAGTGCCCTGTTCTGGAGGCGTGAGACAGTCTCCCTGTAGCACTAGGGTGCTCCTCAACAGAATATTCAACTACTCGGTAAATAATTGGCAAATGAAAATATTCACGGTGCTTCTGTAGTAGAGAGCTCATTTCCCATAGCAGGGGAATGAGGTGCAGGTTAAAGGTACAGAAAGGATCTGTTGATCTCGGCTGCCAGACTTTCAGGAATATGCAAGTATTGCAGTGGGGACAGGAGAGGATCCTGGAAGTTAATTAGGGTAATTGGTTAACTACTGAATTGGCATAATTCTCCTTTGTACTTGGGGAAGGGCTGAGTTTACAGGAACAATGGTAATAAAATCAAACCAGTGCTCCACTCGTTTGCCAGCTCATGTTGGAGCGTTCAGTGGGGATGGGACCCCAGGCCCAGCCACATTCCCAGATGCAGAAGGGCACCGATGCTGGCAGGCACAGGCTTTATCCTTAACCCTCTAAGTGCTCGTATTTAAACACGACACCAGTGCAGCTCGTGGCCGCATGCTTCTCTGCCATCTTCCACTCCTGTTTTATAGCAGGAGCTGCTGGTTGCTGCTGCCATCTCCCCTTCCCACTCAAAACTTTGGCTGAGCAGTTAAGCAGGAAGCAAAAGCTGCTACCTTCTCCATGCTGCTCAATGTGTCCTGGTAATGGCTAGCCAGCTGACAGTGACTTTGGGCTTTCTGAGTGCTATTATTGCTTGGATATGTTTTCCTCAGTCTGTAGCCTTGATATTTATTTTTTTGCAATGTCCTCATAGATGTGCAGGAAAGAAGGGGGGAGGGACACGATACTTTACAGAGGAATCAAGCCGTGTGCATTCACACCATCCCAGTGACACTTTGTTTTGGCTGTGTGGCCCAGCCACCGAAGCTGTGTTTGTTTGATCTTGACATCTGCACTCTGCAGGAAACGGCGGGGAACCGGCTGAAGCAAACAAAGCGGGTTAATGTTGTTGGAGGGAACTTGAGCGTGCCGTAGGCTTGCGAGTGGCTCTGTTTCAGCGAGAGCACCACCTGCGTTGCTGCTCTCTCTGAACGTAGGCGACGAGATTCACTCAGCTCTGTTACAAAAAAACCCCTGTAAATCTGCAGGAATCGAATACTTCGTAACAAGTCCGTGGTGCAGGACAAAGGCCTTTGCTAGCCATCTAGGGATGTTCTCACTGCTTTACTAAAATACAAGAGTCGAGTCAAAGTTTCTTCCCCTATAGCCAGGATTGAGTGGAGCAATCCTACCTGGTTTTGAGGTGGCTGCAAATTGATTTGCAGCCTGAGAAGGCAGCCTATGTAGATGTAGTCAGGCTGGACGCAGCGCACCAAAGACATGCTCAGCCCTAAATGTATTCTTGCAATATAGCCAAATGTGGGGGATGGAGAAAATCCAAAAAAGTAACTTGTTTCTTATTTGTTCAAGTCCAAATCTAAATATGGAGGCATGCAAATGCATTCTGCATAGTTGCTGAGTTTTATGTGCTGAGGTGTATGTTTATCATATGCTCGGTAATTGTGCGTCTCTCTAGGACTTAGTAACTAACACTTAGGGTCAGCTGAGATGGTGAACAAGCTTTTAGCCCTGGCCAGCTGCTAATCCCCAGGAAATACTGCCATAATCATTTTTGTTACGACAAAAAGTGTCCTTTAATGTTCAGAGCCGGAAACTGCAAATCCTCCCAACAACCTGTGCTGGTGTGTGGGTCATGGCAGTGCTCTGTGCCTCAGTTTACCCGTTTGCAAAGCAAGTGTGGGTGTCCTGCCTGGGCTGGACACAGCTGTGAGGATGGAGGGAGGAAATGATAGCAGAGCCTCTTCCGTAGCACGCGATGAGAAGTACGCAGTGCTAACGGAGGTCGCAATGAGATGGATTCCCCGAGTAAGGAGCATTCCTGCACTTCAAAAGTGCGATGATCTCCTTATTTCTGGCTGCTTCTGAGAGCAAATTGAAAGGTTAAATCTTGACCTGTAAACCTTTTATGATCTTTATATAGAGAAGTATTGAATGTGAAGTAACCAGTCTCTTCTCTTGTGACCTTCATGCCCTATTGACCTCATTTATTTGTCAAATGCCCAGACTCCTTTTAAAGCATAAAGGTGGTACAAGAACAGTTATTACTGCTGTTAAAATGGCAACGTAGCTAAACACTGTGTATTTTACACTGGGGTGAGCTCCAAACCAGCAATAATGTAAACTGTGCTTTTGGCCAAATTCAGGGTGGTTGCAGGTAGCACTTGTCCTTTGCAAGAATGTTTACATCTTGTTTTCCTTGTGCTCAAATGTTTAGAATTACAGTTTATTTTGCCTGTTTTTGCTGTAGCTGCTGCAGATGGAAAAGCTGAGGTGCTTGGGGGTTTCAGAAACTTATTATTTGGGGGTTGGGGGGAAATGTTGTGAGGAGCATTATAGCCGAAGCTTCAGATCATTGTATTTTTCCCTAAAGAGGATGGTCTTGCCCTAAATGTCTGAATTTGTTTATACAAAGCCTGAAGAGATATTTTGACTAAAGCAAAAAAGAAAAAGGTAAAGGGACAGCAAAGCTCTGAGATGTGGTGGCTTCCATCCTCCTCTATCTTCCCATAGGTTTGGGAGTGAGCAGGTGCTGCCATCCAATCACATAACTTGGGAGTATCAAGGCTGCAAATCCAGACTCCCATCTTCTGGTTTTACTTGTGGCACCTCAGGCTCTTGTTCCCAAAAGAGATGAAATCATCCCAACACCACACTTATGTGCTTGAAGGCAGCCAATGCCATGGAAATAGGAACACAGCTGTCTAAATGCTCCAGAGGAAGAGTGTATTTACAACTGTTAATCACTTATATACATGCCTCTGAGCTAACCTAATACATTTATGGAAAGTTCCAGAGGCATTACTGGGTGCTTCATTTGTACAGGTTTACTTCAGGTGCTCTGTAACTCTATTTCAATTTGCAGTGTAAATTTAAATGTTCTGCCAGGTTTTGCATCAACACTTATCTTTAAAATCTAGACCAGCCTTGGAGGAAAAGTAATTACTGCACATCTTGTAGTCCACTTAAGGATCTGTGCGGTCTGGCTGCTTTTAATTTTTTTCAGAGATCCTGATGGAATTTGTCTACCAGGTTGCTGAAAGTAGTAGGTGTCTTTTTATAAATATATTTTTAAGAGCAATAACTCCAGTGCTAGGAACAAAAAAATGTAAATGACTAGCACTGGAAGCCCTTACAGTTCAAATGTGTTGCTTTAGATCAATTTAATTTTTACCTGTTAAAATACGTGAAAAATAAATTTGTAAAGCACTATCTTTATAAGAGAAGTGGCTCTCCTGATTTCTTTTCACTGGTTTGAGGGGTAGAGCGATAAACCTGGTGAAGCATAATGTTGATACTGCATGACCAAGCAAGAACGAAACACTTTATTTTACTTGTTTTGATTGTCACAAACCTATCCTAATGCTTGCCTGTTGGTTGTTTGTACAGTTTTTAAGAAATATTACTACCATGGGCGCACAGGAGACAGTTACTTGGAAAAAGCACGAACTGATGCTATTCCAAGCCTCGGCATCAATACCACCTTCTTGATGAATTCATCAGTGAGCAGATCCATGTCCCTAGAGAATCAAACAGGCACGCATGATGTGCATTATGGACGTGAAACTGCCGTCCTTAGTCTCATGTTGATGTTGGGTACCCTTTGGCTTGGTCATACGCTCTATCAGTTTAAGAAAAGGTGAGTTACTTCAGTCTTAGAGCTCAGACTGCTGATTATTTCATATTACCTGAAAAGAATTGCTAATGGTTTAGATCTTCAATTTTGTAACCCAGAAAAATCAGGTGGAACTCTTCCATTAGTGGCAGTGGAAGCCAAAGCCAGAGATGAACTTGGCTGGCCACCTGGAAAATGTTAGCAGCAGAACAAAATGTTCAGTCGCTGGACGATGCCCTTCCGTGTTTGGTTTGGCGTCGCAAGTGACTTTTTGGAAAGCTTTGGGTGAACCACGTATGTCATGTTGGAACTCCTGTAACTCCCCCCAAATAGTCCTTGAGCCATTTTGGGAGGCAAAAATCCCTGATGGTAGTGGTGCTGGAAGGTCCACTGGGAATGTACCTTCAGTGTGCTCTTGGGAGTTAAATGCCTGGCTCTAATTTGGGTTTTACTCCCATTGCCCTTAAAACTCTTAATTTGAAATGCTTGAGTAAGCAATTAGACTTAAATGGAAATGAGACACAAATTGGTGCTTGGAAGACCTTTTTTTTTTCCTAGTTTGCATCTTAGTTTCTTGGGTTTTCACGGGTTTTGCTTATGCATTCATCAACCTTCAAAGGCCATATAGATTCCAGAGGATTTAAGGCTGATTAAAGACTAATTCTTCACTCCAAATATCTCTTTAGAATTGCAAGATTGGACTGAATTTTCACTTGTTAAAGCATTAGCAGTATCTGGATTGAGAAATTGTCCCTACAGTTTGGTGTTGATGGAACTTTTTTGTCTTTAAATTGCAGCCCTTATTTGCATGCGAGAGTACGTGAAATTCTGTCCGACTGTGCCTTACCGATTTCAGTATTGACTTTCTCTGTTGTGGGTTCCTATATCTTCAAGGAAATCGAAAGTAAGTTTTATATTTCTATTCTCTGAAATACTGGAGGAAGCTGTTTAGAGTGTAGGGAAGAGAGAAATGAAATTCCAGGAAGGTCTTACTAAAAAAATGGCAAAGTTCTCATAATATTACAAATACTATGTGTGTCTTCCCCCATCCCAAGAACTCAGATTTCTTCAATATTAGATTTCAATCCCCAGTCAAACAAAGTTGTTTTTCTGTAAATAAGTCAATCCCATGTGCCTTTTAATTTCAATGTAACTTAAAGTATGTTCTCTTACCAGAAAAAGGATCAACAATTTCTGGCAAAGAACAAAGAGCAGAGTAATTAGCAGGCAGGAAGGGTTGTTGCCAGTCATACAGACGTAGAGTTGATGATCCCAGTCTGTCCTCTTTGTCTCCAGTTTACGTTTTCCTAATTTAGGTGACATGGTGCAGAGCATCTGGACAGTTCTAAGTTACATAAGGAAATCTAAAAATGAGACACCATTCATTGGCCAAATAGATCAGCTTTTCCATATCAGGAAGTGATAATGGGGACAGGAATTGCATTGTCCTGTAGTGACGTGAGAGGGTGATGTGAGGAAATGTATGGAAACAAATAAGAAATGGGTTTTTTTCTGTGATGGCCATTCCATCCAGTTGGATTGTAAAATATGTGGCCATGTGTGATTTACCCCTAGTCATGGATTTCTTCCAATGGCAGGAAAGTAGGAGCATTTTATACTAAAATGCCTTGCACAGCCTGTTGGATATAAAGAACCACCCCTGTCAGGCGTATACTGCTGAGCAGGAGTATACTGCTAGGTAGAAATAAGGTTTTCTAATCTAAAAAGCTCCTCATGTGTGGAAAACAAGTTTCCCCCTTTTGTTTTCCTCAAATATATATGTAGTACCTCGCTAGAACTAGCAATAATCTGACAAATCAGGATGGCAGCCAAGTTCTAAGAGGATGGAGGAAAAAATAAACTAGAACAGACAGATGAGCCCATCTTCTATGGCCTTCTGGCTTCCACATGCCAGAGCATCATGCCTGGTTTGCTGCATTGTTTCCCCATTGTTCGTGGCACCGGTGAAATATTTCTTGAGTCCATGTGGGTGGTTGGACAAGAAGGTGCCTCCTAACATCATTCCCCTCCTCTTTCCAGTGTCCAAATTTAACTACAACCCATCCGAGAGTTTGTTCGTGCTGGCCCCAGTCCAGTCCCTCTCCATTGGGTCAGTGATGAGCGCCATGGGGCTGGGGTTCCTCCTGTCAATGCTCTTCTTCATAGAGCAGAACATTGTGGCGTCGCTCACAAACGCACCAGAGAACAGGTAATGCTTTTTGGTACTCTGTTTCCTCTGTGGAGGGATGTTCCTATGTCTCTTCCCAGCACAGCTTGTCCAAAGCTTGTCTGAATATCAGAAAAAGATATTCAGGACATGTTCTTCAGAACTTCTGTTGTGTCATATGAAAGCAACTCTACTGCTTAACTCCTCACCATCCCCAAAACCCAATGTTGTGGCAATGAGTCAAAAATGAAAAGCATCAATGAGTTCTTCACCTCAGCCTGTTTCTTCTTTGCCCACATGTGAATGTTACATAGGTATTTTGTATGGTTTGAGGTCTGTGGATGTACCTCCAGGTATTTAGGGAGTGTCTGACCCCTAAGGACACTTGAACTCCTCTTACAGTATAGAGAATTTTTTTGAAAATGACAAGCCAATGACCAGCACAAATATCCTAGCATGGTATGCTGCAGTTGAGCATCAGGGGAAAAAAAAAAAAAAACAACATTTTTGGAACTGTTAGTTTCTAATTGAAAAGGTGGAAGTGACGTAAAACAGTATGTCTGATGTCTGATAGGTCTGATTTATGTGCGAATTTGAGTTGAGATGTTGCAACATTAAAATATTCCCTCTGTTTTCGTGCCAACTGCAATCCGATATGATACCAAGAATGAATGTGTATGACTGTTTTTTCCCGGGAAACCACCATGTCTCAGGATTTTTTTGGTAATGTGATGCGTGGGAGGGTTCTCTCCCTGCATGACATACATTAGCATTCTCCATGTTGTAGCTGGAGTGACACTGAATTAGGGGAGAGCAGACAAGCTCAGATTCAGTTATACTAATTTGGTTTTCTTGGACTACTTGATTTTTTTCCTCTTATCTTTATTATATCCCTTTAAGTAAAGCGTAGCATGAGTCTGTAATGTAAGTGGGTCATCTCTTTCCTGATAGGAGTTTTTTCTAAACTTTTCATGTCTTCCACTAGGGTGCCTTTAAGGAATGTAAAATATTCTTCAGAGTGGTTCGTAGTGTTTTTCATAATGCCTGGTTACAAGGCTGAGTTTATGCTGATCAGGTATCAGGGCATGGGGTTTTAGAGACTGAAAAATTAGGACTTGACTGCTTCTGTTTGTGGTATCATCACAGAATAAAAATCTTGTCATCTATACCAGCCAAATGGAGAATGTGCTGTTTGGTGTCTTCCCAAATCTAGTGATTTTCTCATGTGGAAAAAACAGGGAAAAGATGATGCTTGCCGGAAAGTACACTGATGTGCGTTGGTAAAGAATAAGCACAGCAAACTGTGGGACAGTCCGAGGAATACTGGGCTGGTCAGGCAGCGTGAAGATAACCTAGGATAAAGCATCTAGATCTTTGTATGTGTGTTAAGCTAGACCAGCTCAGTGGAGCCTCTCCATTGGTCAAAGCAACTGTACACCACCCACAGTGCCACAAGACTGCTGAGACCAAACAGTGTCCCCAGGGGACTAAAAAAATGCTGCTGTTAGATTATATAGCCTTTGTACATAGAAAGCCTTCTGAAAGGGGCAGGCAGGACAACCGAATGATAACCCTGGGGATGCTGGAGACGCCTTTTGCTCTGAGAAAGCGGCACATGAGCAGGGGCCGTGCTTTCAAAGCGTGAGCCAACACAGGAAGCGTGTTTACAATCCCACCCTTCCTGCCGGCACCTTCCAGCTTCAGAGACATTGCAGTGTAGACATCTACCTGACCTAGTCACCCCGTGGCCGCCTCAGTCAATGGAGGTGAGCACTTCCAGTGAGACAAGTCTTTTTGTTCCAAAACCGAACCCCACCCAAGATTGCTGCTGCCTAAAAAATGGCATCTGCTGCTCTCCGAGAAAAATACTGGGCTTAGATCTTCATTTGCTGGGTCATGTCTACTAGCTCCATGCACCTCATGGCCTAGAGCATCTTGGATGGCTCCAAGTCTCTGCTTGGGTATTGAACAGAGCTTGCTTGGGTGGCATTAAGACACCTAAATAGTGCTCTCTTTACCAGTTGATGGTGCCTGGATTTCAATCCAACTGATCCCTTGTGTTATGTCAGGCTGACAACTGCTGTCTGCTCTGATGCCCAGGCAGAAACGCAGCTATAGACCTTTAAGTTAGCTATCGAAGTCTGAGAGCTGAATTCTTCCTTGGTGAAGGCTCCCAGTTTCCCAAAAAAACAAAATGGGGAGGCTACCATGCGTTCACCAAAGTTAGGAGTGTGTCTCCTTGAGCTGAAACTTAATGAATTCATGTCCTATTTTCTTATCGTGCAGTAGCAATTACATAATTAGGGGATTACTGCAGCATACTGAGCATGTGTTCTGTCCACAGGGAAGGAGGGAGATGGGGGTTAAAAATAAGGTGGGTGGGAAACTTCAGTGTCAGTAGTTTGGCAACCCATGCCCAGATTTCTAACCACTCCCCACGTGGACTCTGCTAGCAGATATACGTGTACATTTTGAGTGGACTCTACAATAAATATAGAGGCAAAACATTGATGACATTTTCATGGGCTGTTATTTTAGTGGATTGCCTTTCTGCTCAGTGGTGTTCTTTCCAGTAGATGACTTCTTTGGGAGCAAACTAACAAGTTTCATTACCTTTTGTGTTCATGAAATGCATGTTGTAAAGCAGGAGGAGTGTGAAATCGCTCTGTGCATTGGAAGTGCTCTTCGGTGTTTAACATTTGAGCTCAGGTTCAGCAAGAGTAGCCTCTTAAGGTTTGCACTGGATGTAACTGCTGTCAACAAAAACCTCATTTCAGGTTGGTGAAGGGAACAGCCTATCACTGGGACCTCCTTCTTGTTGCTCTGATTAACACGGGGCTGTCGGTCTTCGGCCTCCCCTGGATCCATGCTGCCTTCCCTCACTCCCCAATGCATGTCCGTGCCCTGGCCTATGTGGAGGAGAGAGTTGAAAACGGACACATCTATGAGACGTAAGTAGGAACCGTGGAGCTGTCTTGGATTATTTTCGTTCCATTTGTGGTTTCCTAATCCTTTGGCTACAGTGGGTTAGGTGGTTGGGAGGTTAGCTGTCATCTTGAAGACCTACAAGATATGAAGGTGGAGGGGAGATGCACCAAGTGAAGCCACCTCAGCCCATGTGGCCTATGACCCCACTTCATCCCCCTTTACCAAAGCGCTTGTTTTAGGACAGGCACAAATTTATGCTCACATCAGTGACTTGCAGTGGCCTGTAGGGATTCCACTGCTCTGGTGCAAATTGTCCTCTGGAAGTGTTGGACAAGGCCTCTTCCAGGTTTATCCTTGTGGAAAGCTGAGGAGATGTTTTGGCCAGATCTTTCCAGATGTCTTCACCAGAAAAAAATCAGTCTGATTCATTGCTTGAAACCTGTCTGATGGTTATTACAAAGGGTAGGAAAAATGCAGCATTATTTCAGAGCTCTCATAGCCTCTTCTGCCACGTTTTGGGAAGGCAAGATGCTTATTAAATTCTCTTGTTTTTAAGCAAAAGCAGCTGTGAAGCCATGCCCGGGTCATGGCTTTCTATTTAAAACCAGTTTTTTTGCTGTTCTGAGTTGTCCAACACACTCTTATCAGAGACCTATTTTAAAAAAAAAAAAAAATCAAAACCCTAATCTCTATTCTGGAGCAGGTTTCATAAGAATTATCTGGTCTGTTTGATCTCCGTATGTTACAGTTGAGTGCTTTTACCTCAGAAGTGGTAATTTCCACTCACATGCCATCAGTTTTAATTATCCTGTCTTGGTTTCCATTTTCAGAGTTGCCACTTATCAAAAGTGAGGCTAAGTGGTCACTTTTTGGGGGATGGGGTGGGTCTGTCTTAATTTCGGTCTTGCTTTCACGCTGTTCTTGGTTCCAGCTGGTTCAGCCCAACCTGGCATATCTGCCTTTGGGGTCAGTGATGAACAGATTTCACCTTCCACATCTGGAAGTTGATGAGTCCTGCTGCTCCCTGCAACGCTCCTACAGACCTTTCCTGGGAAATCAGTCCCTTGGGCTTGTATTCCCATTAGTATATGTTGGTATTAGTTGTTCCCACAACTATATCTCTCTTGAATAAATGCTAGACCCTATTTCAGAAAAAAGCAGCGCTCAAACTTCTGTAGGGTTTTAGTCCATGCCCTTGCTCCTGGTGCCTGTGATCTGCTCTGGGATACCTCAGCTCTCAATTTCTCTGTGAGATGCAGAACTTAAACTTTGAAACCCACGTGCCAAGCCTCCCTCCTGTGTCTTCTGATGTCAATTTTAATACCTGGTGGCTTTTTTCCTGTTTTGCCACCCACCGTCTTTATTCTTGCACTCTGGCTTCTCCCTGACAAAGTACAGCTCCCTTTCTGAATTAAGGTCTTCCTTGTGCCCTTATCCTCTGCTCCTTCACCCAACTGCTCTAAAAGAGCATGGGAGAGCCCTCTTCTGCTGTGCTAACCTAGATGTGGCTCCAGTGATTATCCTAGAAAGGGCTGAGAGATGCCCTGCTCTTGATGAGCACTGCCCTTCCTCTGCTGGAGGCAAATTGGTACGTAAACGAACAGTGTGAACTGGGCATTGGGAGTGAAGAAGGGAACCTGGTTATTTGAACTCCCTTTGAGACTGAAGCTTTTTGTTTTCTGCAAAGCATCGAGCTGTAAACAGGAGGCCTTGAGTGATGTTGTAATTTTTTTTTTCTTAGTCAGCTCTGCTGAAAGAGAAATGTACTGAAGCTCAGTTAGAAAATCTGGAGTTTTTTCAGCATTGATTCCCTTGGCAGGCTCCTTTCCTGCACTCGAATCAAAGCTCTTGGTGAGGGTGATGATATCAACAAGAATAAAGGTCTGTCACAATGAAAGCAAAATTTCCTTCTCCCTTGTAGAGTAACCACTTGAGTTTCACATGGCAATCTGCAAATAGGTTCTCATTACTCATATGGAGGAGGTTAGCCGTGCTAGCCACACTTAAAGGATTCTGGGGAAATGAGCCTGGATTATGCTCTTTAATCTCCATTAATTACGTCATTTCCATTGCAGCACAGGCTTTCTAGAGCTGTTTCCTCAAGGGCCAAACCAGATTCTGAATGCTAAGAAGTAGTGAATTCTTCTATTGACTTAATGTGACTTCTTGATGTCCTTTCCCTGTAAATAAGAAAGGTGCTAGAATTGACAAAAGACCAATTTGAGGCTGGGAACTTCAGCTTTAAAGGTACTAAGTTTGGTCAATTATGAGAAATTTTAGCTATGTTCTGATAAGAAATTCCAAACTACTTTAATATCAGCAGGAGCTGACGGTAGTAGTTGCAGTACATCTTGTGTGTGATCAAAGACTCTTCAGTGCTGTGACTGTTGCATCCCCAAGAGATGACAGGCGGAAAACTTCATGAACTTCAAAAATCCATTACCAACGGGCTGCTCCTCTGAGCTCTTCTTGTACTGGCGGACTTGTATCTGATTGAAATGTGGTGGCTTCCTACCTAATTGTGATCCTGAGCTCTTTAGTTTGTGTGACTTCATTTGCAAGGAACCTAGCAGACTTGTGCATGCTCAGACCGATGCGTGCAGGTCACGAGCATCCCCAGCAGTGGGTTAGATCTTTGCCTGAAATAGCAGAAATGCTTCTTCCGTAGTTTGCCCAATGACGAAGAACTCTTGTTGTGCCTGGATGAGGTTAGATCAATCAGTGCATCCTTTCACTCCTTTATGGGGCCACTTGAGAGGCTGGCAGTGATTCTGGTAGCTCTGAAGTAGTCTGACCGCTCCTTATAGGACTATCAAGTTACTCTGAATTAGCTCTCCCAGTTGCACTTTAAGCTTGCTTGGCTCTGCCATCTCTGTCATCTGTTCCGTGGTGATCCAGACCTGGAGGCAGTGAAAAGGGTGCCAAACTTATATCCACTGAGGTGATGTCCCAGTTATTCCAGAGCTGGCAAGAACAGTCTGCAGACAACCGAGTGGAGAGAAGTGCTCTCCTCTCCCTTGGCTTCTCTAGACATTGGCAGCGACCTCTTGATATAGGAGACTTGTAAGAAGATCGGAGCAAAATGTTTGGAAGGAGGAAAGCTGTGGTTTCTGCTGTTTAAAGCCTAGCTGGAGGAGTGGGGGAGGTTTCTTAGCGGTTAACATCTCCTATGGCTCTTCTGTGCATCATCTCTTGGTAATCCTAGATGATATGTATGATCTGCCCCACGGCTTGCCAAGGAATTCAAGTGTTGTCCTCAGGATTTCGTGTACTGTTTGTGATATCTGTTGTTCCTTAGGTCTTGTGACCACTTGTGTTAATTTGGCCATGTTACCCAAATCCCGAGAGCAAGCCTTAGGCTGCTCTCTCTAAATACAGGTGTGGAAGGCTCCTTTGTCCCCACAGCTTCATTAATGCTCTTGAACATATAAACAGATTTGAAGTTCAACCTGACCTTACTTATAAACAAGACTCTCAAGCTTAATATTGAAAAAAATTCACTGGGAAGCAATCTTCAGGACAGAAGGGATTGCGAAGTCCCAACAGTGCATGTGTAAAAGAGGGAGATGTGTTTTGATAGACCTTATGGCTAGCTGTTGTGTAAATCTTCACCGTATTTTGTGTACAGGGTTAATTTGGAATATGAGGCCACTAGATGACACCAAAACAGCCTATGGTCAAGAATTTTTCCTGATAATAGGGGGATTTGCTCACTAGCTTATCCACTGAATTGATGGATTTATCTTCTAAGAAAAAGTTACATTAAGAAATCCCCTTTTCTCTATTTATAAGTAGTCTTGAGAGATGAGGGTTTTCTGCCTGGTAACTTTTTTTTTCCAAACTAGCAGGAGGTGCTCACAGGTTTAGTTGAAGTGAAAAGAAAACAAAGCAACCTCCCCTTTCCCCCCAAGTAGGCTTTGAAAGTTGCTGTATGCTTTCCTGTCAGTCTTTCCTTTCCACCCTTGAAAAAAGAAAAATCAATCTGTGGTCAGCTCTGGAAAATTTGCATTAATTAATTACATGTTTTGCATGGTAATAGGCAATTTGCAGCACAACTTGCTGTTATCCACAGCAGAATTAAATTTCTATCTCCCTGCATAGTGCTCTCAGCTTTCCCTTCCATATAAACAAGGAGATCCTCGTATACATCAAAAATGCTGACTCGCAGTCAAGAGACTTTTTTTTTTACAAGAGGTTCATTAGTTCCCGTAGAAGTCAATGAGTTTTCTTTTGGATAAAAGCCAATTGCATATGCACCGGGTAAATCGAGGAAAGGATTACTGGCCAGAAAGAGGATTCTTGTCTTTTTTTTTTTTGGTAATGTGCTAAACAGAATTAGTTTAGAGGGCAATTTAGTTCAGGATAGGATCTATGGAGCTTTGCAGAAGGGGAATTTGGCATCTTTCCAGCTGCTCTGTTTGAGCTGTGGATTAAGTGCCTGGCTTGGATCCAGCAGAGCTCTGCCTTCTCAGTGTCAGCATGGGGCCAGAAGTGCTGATCTCAGTGCAGTGGAGATGAGTTTCCCTTTCCCGAGGGGCACGTGTCCTGCACCTATGTGGAGTAGTGAGCTCCAGCGGTAAGCTTACATGGATACTGGGATATTATCCTACTCCCCTAATCCCTGTTTTCTTGTTTTCAGGATTGTGAGCGTGAAGGAGACCCGGCTGACAAGTCTAGTGGCAAACTTCTTGGTTGGCCTTTCGCTCCTGCTCCTTCCCTTCCCTCTCCAGTGGATCCCAAAGCCAGTCCTCTATGGCCTCTTCCTCTACATTGCATTGACCTCCATTGATGGAAACCAGCTCTTTGAAAGGGTGGCCCTCCTGCTCAAAGAACAGGTACGCAGGCTGGGGCACCAGCCTGGTAGAACAGAGAAGGAAATAGTATTTGCAACCTTAATGCCAAACTGTGCTAGGACCTAACATGGAAAGCTGCCGGTGTTGGGAATGGGGTTACCCCCAAAACTCATGTTCTCAGGGGACTGATTTCCAGCTCCAACCTGCACTTTCCACATCTCTTTCACCTTTCTCTGCAAAGAGGGAGTGAAACTTGATGGCCTCTAGTTTAGCCTGGGTGCCACTGAGACATGAGCAAGAGAAGTCTTTTCCATTAAAGCGGACAAATGTGTGGGAGAATAACGCAGTGTCAAACAACAAAAGTGGCGTGGTTATTGTTGGGTTAAAAAAAAAAAGGTGGTAGCTGGATTCTTCATAGAATTGCACTGCATGCCGTCTATCTTTCAAATTCTGCATAAATTGGTTTGGTTTCTGCATGACCCTGCCACGAAAGCGTTTGAGCTTTTGTATTCAGGGCGATGCTGTGCATACAGTCTTCTTTTCAGGCTTCTAAGAATTGCTCTGGAGCAGTTATCTCCAGAATGTGAAAATGAGTGCATGTAAATGGAGCCAGGATAGCTGCTACCAGCGAAGACATCCCCTAAGCCGTGTAGAGTGCAAAGCAAAAATATATTCAGACCATGCCTTTCTAAAAACCAGTTGCACACACTGTTGCTCACAATGTAGAGTGCTTGTAAGGTTTAAAAAACCACTGTGGTCTGTCAGCTGCAGTGTATGTGCATTTTAAAATTAAAAAAATTTAAAAGTACATATGTAATGTCAATAGCAATCGTTGAGTTCCCCAACAAAGCCTCAGAACAGGTAACTTTTTGCTTTACACTGTCATGTTGACTTGTGTGAAATACCATGAGGTAGGATTCTAAGGTCATAATTATATTACTTGCATTATTGAAACCCTTCTGACGTGTGACGAAACCCCATCTGGAAGATCTGTTTTCAAGCCATCTCTATTACAAGAGCTCGCCGTGTCAATGGTACCTGGGAGCAACGGCGAGTCTCCAGCTCACCTTCTCTTGTGTAACAAGGGTCAAGGGCTTGGTAAGCCCCACATTTGGCTCAGCATCTCTGCTAATCTATCTTGATCTCTAATATTACATCCCAGAGGTTAAAACTGAAATCCGGGTAAAGATTACATTTGTCATGTCAATTTTTGAACGAGGATTGAATTCTTACTGATGTACGTGGAATATTACTTCTGGGTTTAGTACAAATTTATGCGTGGAATTTTCCAAGCTTTGGTTTGGAAAATTAGAAAGTATTATCAAATATGGAGATCTCCCTTTTCTGGAAACCTTTTAGTGAGTCATGGCACAATCTGAAATCCATTGAGTCTGTATCAGTGCCAGCAGACAGTCGCTCATGCTCTTCATTGATGTATAGACAGTGAGTCAAAGCCTGTACTCAGACATGAGCAAGTAACTGTCAAAAGAAACCACGAGTGATATTTAGCCTATTAATGTCACTTTTTTTTTCCCCCTTCTTTCTCAAAGAATGAATAGCTTATGAGTTGAGAAAATCACTGCAGTCTGAGTTCCTGCACCTCCCCAGTCTCATCTCCTGGTCTTCCCCTACTGGGGTTCAGCCAAGAAATGGGACCACCAGGGTCAAGTGTGGAGTTGGATCAGCAGAGAACAGAAGGCTATAAAATAATGAGGAGCTGGGTTTCAGGTGGAGCAGCCATCCAGCAGTAATGACACCCAAATGCATCTGCTTACCATCACCCCCCTGCGCACCCCCACAGGCACTTCACATGTTTGCTGCAAAGTCCTGATAATCCTACTCAGGGGAATCTCATTACTGTACTTATCAAGATATTTTATTGCACTCCAGATGCTCCCAAAGGCAATCTTAGCTGTGTGGTTTGTCTTTTCTTCTCCAGGTTTCTAGTGCCCAGTCATCTTCTGTGTGTTGCTGCCAGTGCTGCGGTTTAAGGCACTTGCTTTAACCCTAGAAATCCTGTGTTCAGCTGTTAAACCTGTCGAGGACTCTCATGTTGATGCACTCTGTGTGTAAATTGATGACTTCCTTGAAACCCTTGTGTTGAAAAGCCTGTGCCACCTTCTGCAGTCACAAGTCCAGGTCTCTGCATGCCTAACACATAGTTCTTCTCTTCCCAGACTGCTTATCCTCCGACACATTACATCCGCAGAGTGCCCCAGAGGAAGATCCACTATTTCACAGGCTTGCAGGTCCTGCAGCTCCTCATCCTCTGTGGTTTTGGTATGTCACCGTTGCCATACATGAAGATGATCTTCCCGCTCATCATGATAGGGATGATCCCAATCAGGTACGAAGCTTGGCTGCCTTTTTTTCCCCTGTCTCCCCTGCCTTTTGTCTTTAGGCTTGGGCTGTGGGAAGTCTGAGTTGTCTAGAAGGGCAGCCGGTACTTATGCTGAGTAGCCAAATCCTGGCAGTGGGTGATGGTGACCTCTTCTTCACCAGCTGCTTGGGTGTGAGGAGGAATAGTGCTGACAGCCTGTGAGTTGACTGATGCTGGGTGTGTTGTGCAGAGGGTTCTGGGCTGGCAGGTACCCTTCTTCCAGCCAGCAGAGAGGCAAATAAGTCTCTTGCTGCAGTGCCTGTGAGATGCCTGATCTTCCTGAGAAGCTGTAGTCTGAGCCTTCCCTCTAGCTATTTGGTAATGCCACTTACTACTTTGCAATTTGATTTCCTAAGGCCTGTGTTCAGAGCAGAGCTAGAAACATTTCCTAAGAGGAATCCTTATCTCTTATTCAGTGCTGTGGTGACCTTGCAGACCACCTGCACTACAGAATGCCATTGCCAATGATCAGTCAGGTCAAACTGGCCACATTTAGTCTTAAAATGTATCTTTAAAACTGGGAGGACCCCATGAAGTCTTGGAGTCTTGGGAGAGAAACATTGAGAAATTTAACTAATTTCTTAATGTTCATTATCAGTGACTGCCCATCGTTCTCCAGTTAAATCATTCATGCTCTCTATCCGTTGGATATAATGAGAAGCCATAATAAGATCTTGGAAGGAACAGATCTGTTTCCATCCCACTTGATTATTTTTAGGCCGGCATGGCATCCAGTGATATCTGGTTGTCTTTAACCTTGCAATCTCAGAGATTTTTCTGTCTGATTTCAAAGTTCAGGGCTACCAATGTGATAATCTGCCAAGGCAGCTATTGTGATGTTTTCCTTGGGTGATAAAGATGGGTCCAGTTCTTTCTAAAACAAAAGCAAATGTCAAAACTACCATGGCTTTCAACAAGATCAGGTTAGAGCATTTTGGGCTGGATTTTTAAAGACAAAACCTTGGAAAACACTGAAATTACTGTTCTTATGGTAGGAGTCTCTCACCCACCCTTCACTTAGGTGTCACTTTGGATGACTCGTTAAGTGGCCAGTGAACACTTCAGCCCTGTGCAGTGCTGGATGATTGACTCCTGTGGGAGTTCCAAGTCTCTGCACAAAGCAGCTCAGTACAGAAAAGAAAACGTGGGTTGCTCTTTGCCAAACATTGAAGTCTTGGACATAGCGTAATAAGCTAAATAAGCGTGGAGAGAGTGCTGTGTCACAGAATCTGATTTTGTAATAAGAGCTAAATAATTTAGTAGTGCAAATATATCTTCTTTTGAGTAAATAAGGTACTGTCATCTTATACCAGCTCTGTCGCTAGCTTGTTTCTCTTTCTAGAGAAACTTTTTCTAGTAGCAGGATAATCAACCCTGCTGCTAAGGAGAACATGGTGCTACCTGGCACAATACAGAAATTTGCCCTTGGCTTTCCATTCTCTGAGTTCTTTTGACTTCATGTAGTTTCTGTGGGCTCCAGCTGAGAAGGCAGCACCGTGATACATGAGCTCTGTAGTTAACAATGATTTTTCACGAGGATTTGGCACTCTAAATAGATGAGACAGAGTAGAAGAAATGAAATATCTTTTCTTTTCTTTTTTTTTAAGAAGTGAAGGGAGGAAGAAGAGATGGGAGAGTAGCCAGGGGTCAAAGTCAAGAATCAAACCCAAACGAGTGAGTCATGGCTCAGTGTTCCATCCAGAAAACCAGCCATGTTGCTTGTCTGTCTTAAAGCCACATTTCCATCTATCCAACAGCATTAGATGCATGATTTGCAGTCAGTGGGGAGGAACCATCTTTCTCCACTGGTGTAGTGTTACTGTGAAAGATAATGATTTCAATGGCTTCTCGTTATTGCGGTGGAGAACAGCCTGTTGGGAGAAAATGTGATCTTTTTGGGTATCCCCAGTTCCTGGCTTTGATTCAAAGCACTGGGATGACTTGCTTTTGGTTACGCTCTAATCCCCCCTCTGAGGAGTACTGAGGTCAAGGTTGCTCAGAGAGGAAGAATCTTCTTTCCACGTTCTCTGTGATGCTTATCCATGCTCCCACAGCTCTCAAGTACTTTGTTTCACGATAGGTCTATTTAAGCAGGTCCTGGTACTTCTCAGTAGTAACTGCTGTTTGGGATCTCTTGCATAGCTATTGAAAAGGCCTTTCCAAGTCTTAAACTGGCTTTCTAGTGCTTTGTGCCTTATTTTAACAACTGAAGAACAGCTTCCTTGTTAAGGAAAGTATCAAACCAAGGAAAAGTATCAAACTAAATATGCAGTAGGATTTAATAAGAGCAACTTCGTGCCTTATTGTTACAGTGCCTGGCCTTTCTCACCCAAATAGGTTCATTCATTAGGATGTTCTTGCAAACAAATCAAAAAACCAAACCCCAAAAGTAAGGGAATGACTGTCTCCATGATCCGATGGAGAATCCAGACACCACATAGGGATGGAATCTTACCAGCAGCCGAAGGAATGAATGTCACAGCCCTTAGCCTCCTGCCATGGTCTCAAGCCTTGCTGATAGACTTAGTGCTTCTCTAAAGACCAAAGCTTCTGGGTTGTCTGTTAAAGCTTTTTTGTGGCAGATCTAAAAGGAGTGAGCTGGGGTACTTGGAGAACTGAGGGAAGCGCAAGACAAATAACCCCTGTATTCAGGACTTTGAGCCAGCCCTGAAAATTTAGAGGAGGCTTTCTCCTGTGAGCTCTTGGTGCCTGGTGTTGATAGTGTTGTAATGAGTGTATGGCTGCATCAGGTGGGGTTTGTGTGTTGGGAAACTATAGGGAAAAGTGGTGAAGAAAGTAGAAATGAGAAGTAAATGGTGATTCTTGGCAAAGTAACCCATCCACTAGCAAACTGGAGGCAGCAGGAAGCCATTGCCTGCCTCACCAGCACAAACCAGGAGCATAGCGGTGAGTCAGGTGAGGTGGCACCTTTTAAGACTTTGGTGGCAGAGTGCTCTAGGAAAGAGATTTTTCTCCTTGAGGATGGGGACGATCTCTTCCCTCGTCAACTGAAATGAGGAGGCTTCTTCTAGGAGGAGCTCTGCACCGTTACTCCTAAAAATGCTGCATTTCCTTGCAGGATTGGTTGTTTTTACTTTTGCCCACTTCATCTCCACTTCAGCTGGGTGAATCTGTTGTATGCATGGCCATGGACAAACTCAACTGAGAGTCTCAGGACAGACAAACAAAATGTTACACGATGACTAACAGGCACTAATGCTATCTGTGGTTCTATCTTAGGTATAACCTGCTCCCTAGGATCATCGAAGCCAAGTACTTGGATGCTATGGATGCAGAGCATTAAACGTTGTGGTCCACACACGGAGCAATGAGGACAGCTCTTTGGGAGTTGAAAGGCAGCTTTGTCGAGGCGTAGAACAATCTATCTGCAGTTCTTTCTTTCACCACTTTCTTTCTGCTCTAATATGGCGTTGGTAATGCACGCGTATCAAAGACCGATTGAGAGTTGAAGTGTCAGACCAAAACAGCCTTGGACTTGGGAGGCCAATGCTCTTTGGAGCTGTAAGGCAAGCAAGCTTTATGGAAATGCTACTTTCCACATCCAAAACTGGAAGCCCCAAAGATCAGCATGTCCATATGGTTGGAGCATGCGTTCTCAGAGTTGTCACGTGTTCCCTTGTTTGAGGGGTGGGGGGAATCTCTTTTTTTATGCACCACGTCCCTTTCTTCCAAAACACTATAAGGACAGCAACTGGCCCTTCTTTCACAGAATGAAAGTCCTATCCTGGCCTTTGAACTCAATTTCCTGTGCATCCAGTATCCCAAATTGGTATTCTGGGTGGGATGCCCTCATGCTAAACCACTGATTTCAGGAGAGATGTCTGGCCATCTCTTCAGATTAGCCAGATTGGAAACAGACGTAATTTGTACCGATACAATCCGTGGCTTTGGATGAATATTTAATTCCTACAAATGAGCTGGAAACGTTCAGAGGTTGGGCTTGCATGGTGATGTCGATGAAACCGCATCTGGGTCTAAGCTATTTGGGAATTATTTTGGATCTTTCTGCCATTGCTTCTTGGTAATCAAACACAGAAGTGTAGTTTTGCACAACTGCGACGTTCTTGCTTGCACCCGGAGTCGGATGCTGAAACTTGTTGAAGGGCAGTTGTGTTCATGATTGCATATACATATGTACAGTAGTGCCTATGTGTACATATATACATATGGATTTGTGTATATATTTTGCATAGATATACAAATAGGCCCGATTCTTTCAAAATATCAAGTGTTTTGTGCAGTGTTACCCGTGATGTCTTGACCATATACTTGTTCTCTGCTTCAGTGCTGCTTTTTCTCATTTGAGATACTGTCACTTTTTTTTTTCTTTTGAAGCTGTTCAGTTACTGGTTTTGTTCATGTGTTGCTTTATTCAAGATGTTCCTTTGCTTTCTTCTTCCCATGGCTTGAGACCTTCATCATTCTGTCTCGATGCTCTGACATGTGAATTTTGCATTTAATTTTAATGTACAGCATGCAGCGAAAGGTTTTTCTCTTTCACCTAATCAATATTTGTGGTCATTTCAGTGTTTCTGTTTTGTAGCTAATCTCCAGTTTTCCCCACTCCCAGACATTATATTATATTTCTGGATGAATCTAACTTCTGCTGTCTTTTTATATTTCAGTTTATTTAATTTTGCTTGTACTATGGTCAGTTTTATTATTTGGAGTACTGTGAAACAAGCTGCCCTTTAGTTCAGTGCTTGCCTTTTGCTGCACACTACAGATCACAGGTAAAACGTGAAGAAAAATGTGGACCTCTGAAGATAATGAACTTTCAAAACAGCAGAAATAAGGGAAGAAGGGTAATATAAAATGAAATGCAAATACATTATTAGCACAGAGAAGCACTTCTTGCCGATTGCTTGCCCAGTAAATGGTGCAGAGTTTTTATCAGCACACGCCCTACCCATTGGGTGTTCCTCTGCATGATGAGGAAGACCAACTCTTTAATGAGGGAGGAAGGCATCGGGTAAAAAGCTCCTATGCTGAAACTAAGCCAGACTCAAGCCACTGTAGATTTGGTGTATTTGCACTAAATATCAGATGGTATTTCATCTTAATGTAGCTGACTACGGCTTTAAAATTTGTATGAAAAATCTAAATCTTTATTTTCTTATGAAACCCTTGATTTTTGCCATTGATACCTGATGGAGAACAGTAAGAGTGTTCCCAAGAACAACGTGGCCATGGCTAGTATCTCCCAGAGCAATCGCAGGGGAAAGCCCTCAGCTTAGCAAGCAAAGCAGTGTCACGTGACCTTGAAAGCACTGACCTTCATGTTGCACCAACCAACTCTTGTGGGACTGCAGAGAAGTCTCAGGCTCAGGATGGCCACCCCAGTACATCAAAGCAGGTAATGCCGCGTATTTGGCTCTCAGTCAGCCTTGGGGTAACTCATGCCATGTCTGAGTGGTGGCGTGACAGCAGGTATAAACACGTGTGTTGTTTCTGACCACCTTCATCAATATTTCCTAGCGCTTGAGTCACTTCTATGCTGAGATCACGAACAGCTGTTACCAAGGTCTACGTGCAGAAACGGGGCAAACAGCAAACAGGATTTTGGGGCAATGCAAAGGCAGAGGTGGCAAAAGTATGTCTGATCTTCAGTCAACAGAAAAAGAGCAGGTGACAGCAAACAGTTCAGGACCTGTTTTAAGACAAGGAGGGCACAGGCCTGATGATGCTTAAATAACGTGCTTTTCTCACGGGTGTCAAAAGATTTAACCAAAGGTAGAATGAAAAGCGTCATCCTGTGGTTGAGTAAGCTGTTAAACGCACGTGTCCTGGGGTTGCATTTCTGGTGTCTCTACTCTTGGCAGGAAGAAGTCACCCTGTGGGCTGGTTTAAATCATCTTGTGGATGTGGTGGCCAGAGGAAGGAGAGGGCATGCCCAAGGGAATGTGGCTCTAGTCCTCTTTGAGGAAGAGCAGAGGCCCTAGGTGAGATTTCCTCCAGAGGAGAGCATGGTGGGGTGAACTGGCATGGAGGTCCTGCCAGAGGAAGTAGTTTTGAGATGTACCCTCCATTGCCCTGCTTAGAAGGACCAAGAATGTCCCCATTTAAAGCCTCTTCAAAAGCATCAGTTTCAGATAGCATCAAATGTTTCTAATGGAGATCACCTAAAATCCAGGTGGCTGGGGAGGAAGGGGCTTAAATATCCTTCACAACTCTTGTTTATACCTCTTATCGCTGTCACTTTACCAATACGACTTCAGTGTTCATATTTTCTTTGTAGCATCAATGGGATTCTGTTTTGCAGGGGTTTCTTTCTGCAGAAGTCGGGGGCCAAAGAATCAACTGATGGGAAATCAACACAACTCGGGCAAAAGAAGTTGTGCTGGCTTAGACTGGTTGAACACTTGGACCCATGTCTCAATATATTGGGTAGCGGGGAGATGTGAGACTCGAGGCCTCTTGGTTCATAAGGGGTTGTAATGATCCTGCAGAGGATTTTTTCATACCTTCATACCTTTTCTCTTCTTGTTTGCTTCTGGTTTTGCTGACTTAAGTGCAGGCGTTTCCAGGGGGCAGGCTAACTAGAGAAGGAGAGTTTATTCAGAGTTCATTGAGCACTTTAATACTTCTGTGAAGGTTAAGACAATCGGAATGTAAAAGAAGTCTTATTGTAAGCTCTTTATATACGCACAATGCTATGTATAACTGTTGCCAAAGAACTGGGTTTGAAAGATGTTGATAGCTATTAAGATAGTCCATGATGTTCACTTGGAACCGCAAGGTAGCAAAAAGCTTCCGAAACGAGTGGATTTTGGAAGTTAACCTTTTGACAGCTGCCAAAATGATCAGAAACTGGGAAACTTCTACTCTCAGGCTTGGAGGTTTTGGTCCTTGCATTGAATGTAGGAGCTAGAAGTTAGCCTGACAATTAAAATTGGATTTATACCTGAATAGTTTTGTTGGTCTGAGACTTATTTTGTTGCTTTCAAAAATACTGTTGGCACGCTACGTATGGAAATAGATGTGTTTCTCCATGTAAATTAAGGAAAGTTGGCGAAAGCATGGACTGTTGAACAGGCAGTGTAGCACTTTCTAGGTTGCTTAGGAAGCAAATCTGACAACTTCACTAGCAACAATCCCCACATTCTCTGGCGTCAACATTTGAAGCTATTAATAAATATTAAGTTCTCCTTGGATGTGCATCAGTGCGTTGCTGTGAAAGGATGAGGATGGAGTAAATGAATTCAACTGGTTTGCTTCAGAGCTGCCATCTGGTGAAATGCTTCAAGATGAGCCCAGCAACTGTGGGACCTGATATACACGCTGCCTGATGACCTGTGTGAATGGGGATACTCTCCAAAAGAACATGGTAGACGGTCACATTTCCATATGCTGTAGGTCAAACATCCAAAGGTTCCCCAACTAATCCCAGCAAACATCCCCAAAAGGTCCGTATCCCCAGCTGTACCAAAAGACTGAAACTGTTTGTAAACTTTTGCATATCATATTTGGCTGCTTTAGAAACTGCTGCTGAACTGTGTTCTGTGGACACTCTTTGAAGAAACATGAAGTTGGCCAAAGCTGGATAAAGCTGGAGAACACTTAGGGGTGGGAGGGAAGGGGTTTGGGGTCTTTTTGTGGAGTTCTCAGCAATGCAAAAGGGCCTGAGACATGCCGTGTCACCGAAAGCACCTACCATTTTCCAGTCTGTGTCCTACTAAGCACGTATCTACCCTACCTGTTGACATGTTTGTGTTATTCCTTGAGTGAGCTTTTCTTGTTCATTGTGTTCTGTATCTGCCCTTTGTAGTATTCCTGCCTACCTGGAAGGTAAATGGGCAGAACCAGGTCTGGCTCAAGCTCATCTCTTGTGTCCATCCCCCCAAAACTTCAGTGCAAGCCACTTGCTCTGTCATCTCCTGGCCCAGCTCTCATCTTCCCCAGCCCTTCTCTGGAAGCTGATTCTGGCATCCCCATGGTGGAAATGCTGCCAAAGTGCCGAGTGGGTGTTTTTCTCCGGAGAATTAGAGCCTGTGTCTGAGCAGCAGCATGGCAGTGGCTGCTCCCTTGGGACTGGCTTTGCTGTAATAGGCAATTATGAAGGATTCATAATGGTCCTACAGTTGCGCCATCTCCCGCATCTCTTCAGATGATTACTTTATGGTGCAGTGTTCCAGTTGGGCTGTCTTCCTTTCATCTGTCAAGCTTCCAAACCAACTTAAATAGACGTAACAGGATGGGTTTGCCCCATCTCCTATCTGTGCTGAGGCCTGTGGATGTTAGAAGAGATCAGTCTCCTCTAATTGTTTTCATATCTAATTAAGGCATTTAAGTACCAAACCCTGTCCATTACACTCCTGGCTGCAGATCTGGTTGCAAAGAGCAAATCATCAATATTGTGTACAGAGCAGACAGGCGAGGGAGCTGCCAGAGTACGCGCTTCAGCACTTCCCTCTTCAGCTTTCATGTGTTTTCCTTTCAAACTAAGGCAATCCTTGGCTGCCTCTGTCTTTCCCTTGTAAAAAACTCCACATGAGCTTGGATCACTTAGTGCCGTTCTGATGCCGCATTAAATATTAAGAGCTTGTCCTGGGGGAGATGCTGCCTTCTGCTCTCCATCTGCATCTCTGCTGCAAATTGCTGCTTACTTGGAGAGCTGAAGTCTGCTCTTGAAGCAGAAGAGGGGGGATGCATGTGGCTTCTCAGTTGGGCATCTGTGTGACAAATTCTTGCTGCTGCAAAAGCTACTGATGTTCCTCATTTAGCTGCAGGTGGGAGTCCCAAAGGTGAACAAAATGGCAAAGAGTTGGAAAAAAAAAACCAGTTTGCAATTAAATGCTCTCCCTCTTGACCTGAGCCATGCTGGCTTTTTTGCGCTTAGCATGCAAAAAAAAAAAGCTCTCTGGCAGAACAGTATTTGTTATGTGAGCAGGGTTTTGCAGAAAATCAGCATATCAGATGCAACAGCTGGAGTATCTGTTTCGGTGCCTGGGAGGCTTGCTGAAGGGCTGAGATCAGTTCTCACCCTGCCTATCAGCAAGCATCAGTGTCTCAGCATGCTTCTTCCAGGCATCAAATTTAGGTGAGTTTTAAGTGGTTGGATGGTTTTCCGCAAGCGTCCGCATGAGCGATGGCAGGGTGACGAGGCCATGCTGGTCTCTGCCAGATGTGGCTGGAGCAGAAGATGCAGCCCTTGGTGCTGTGAGAGATGGCATCTCCAGTTCCACAGGTGATCTCTTTTTCAGGAGGTGGCTGGTGTCACGTCTGGGTGACACGACCGAGCTCATGCAGTGTCCCCTCCTCTCTGTGAACGGCTTAGCTTGGCAGCCGTGTTGGCCACCTCTCTATTATTTAAAACACATATAGCATCACGTATTTCTGAACTTCTCGGATTTGGGATCGGTGCCACTGACTTCAAGCTGCATCCCCAGCAGAGTCCCAGCCTGCATAAATAGGCTTTTAAGTGGTTCACATCTTTATTGCAGAGCTTCCTTTGCCTGCCCAGGTCTTAGCAGCTCCCTCCCATCTCTCAGACTTCTGATGCCAAAGCGTAATTAGGACCCAGGTTCTAAGTGTCTGGAAGCTGTGACCGCTGGGATGTGCGTTGGATGTGTCCATCCCCGGCAGGTTCTGGGCTGTGATCTGAAGTGCCCAGCAGGTCTGAGTGGATCTGTTCCCATGGGAGAAAGCACGGCAGCTGCTGGGAAGCGAGAAGCTTATTGCGTTGTTGACCCTTTGTGAGGATTTTGGCCTCTCGCATTCGACAGAGCTGCTCTGATTTAATAAGTAAGGTGGCTTAGTGCTCTGTTATTTCAGAAGCGTTTAGCCCCTCTGTTCTCCCTCTCCTCTTTATTGATGTGAAGTCGTACCTTGTTCCCACACAGATGTTACCCCAAAAAGAGGAATTGTCTTAGTAAGGGCAAAAAACCCCCCACCTTTACTTCTCCAAAGCATGTGCTCCTGAACCTTAGTGCAAACCAAATCCCCTTCCCCTTGGTCGGACCTGAGAAAGGTCTGTACCTTAAATACTCCCTCATTTCCCCTCCTGCTTTCCTTGGAGGGGGTGTAAATGCAGGATGAGCTCTGAGGAGGGGTGATTTAAGAGGAGAAACCTTCCTGAGGCAGAACGGGCTCATCTCCAATCCTGCCTCCCCTTTCCGTGCAGGCAAATGCCGGGAGAGACCAGCGGGTGGGTTTATTTTCCAAGGTGTGTCGCATGGCGTGTAACGGGTTAAATGTTTCTGTATTTGGTGACTAGGAGGTTTCTGTCACAGATTGCTGGGGAACTATTTTAAGTGAGGGAAAGCACATGTTCCTATTTAGGGAGATATGGCCTATAGATATTGCACTTCCTAAATATGCTCTTACAGCGCATGCCTCTATCTAGTGTTGATTTTACAGTGAATGATTCCTTTTGATAAGAGTTGCTTGGGGCGGCGGGGAGGGAGGGAGAGGGAATTCCTTTATTGTATAAGGAAACTCTGTATTTAAAAACAAAATAAAAAGAAATATACTGTTTATATATTTCTACTTTGTGCCTAGTCAGTGTCCTTATTTTAACCTTAACCTCCCAGCGTTGCTTGGATGTCTCTCCCAGTGCTGATGTGTGCATTTCTCTGGTGACTGGTGGGGATCCCTATAGCTGAGATGCTTCTGTAAAGCCCAACACTTCTGTAGCATTTGAGCATCGTGACTGTGAATGTAAGGACATGTGGTTATCTTACCTGTGGGAATCCGGGGAGCCAAAAATGGGATTATTTCAGGCTTTAATGGGAAAGTGTAAGAAATAACCCAACCTTTTACCTGCTGCGATGCACTGAGAGCATCTGGACCTGGCTGGCATTGCCCTTGTGGTTCTGACTTCCTTGGCATCATCCAAACCGGAGATGAGCCCAAAACCTAGTGAATTTTGTGTTGCGTGGGAGCCTAAGAAGGATCTGCTTTTCCAGGGAGTAAATTCACCAGCTACCTGCTGCAGGATCCAGGCTTGCATAGTTGCCCTCCAGCTCCCTCTAGCTCATCAGGGTCCTTGAGCTTATTTTGCAGAAATGGGGGCTTTTTGCATGGGACCGCAAGCTGAGGTTGAGGTAAGGGTAGGACTGGCAACGGCTGCTTGAGTCCGGCAACGTTATCTGAGAGCAGCCATGGTCTGCAAACCTATTCTTGCCTCCAGCCACCGCCTCTCTCCAGATCCTCTGGGACCTCCTCCATGCAGAGGACCAGTTCTGGCCTCCATCAGCATGAGCTGCCCTAGAAGTGATGTTGGTGACCTTTTAAAATATATATGTGGATATATATATACCTGTGTGAACAGGCTATCAGGAAAAGGGGGGAATGGTCTGTGTGGTGGTAACTTCAAAGGGCTGTGGAGCATGTGAGCAGCCTCACATTTTTGGGACCTGAGCTGCTCTGCAAAAGCTGTCTGGGGACCGATGGGATGGTCCCAGGGTGGTGAAGCAGCACTTGGGCTGTTTGCTGCACCAGTCTCATGCCATCCTCTTCTGCAGAAAGGTGAGGGGGGAGCTGGGCATGGGGAGGCTCCCGAGCCCTTTCACAGCTCTGTGTTGCCTGCAGGAAGGTGGATTGCATCCCCCTTCGCAGCCAGCTCTAAAAAGGGACCTCGAAAAGGAGACAAGAGGCCCTCAGACTGGTGCAAGAACAAAGGCTTTGGCAGCAAGAAGCAGCTTGGGGTGGGAGGGGAGTGGGGCATGCGGCACATGGCTTTCCCTTTTGAGGTCTCGGTCTGCGGTGAAGGACAGCACACTTGGGGTGGTTGTCCCGAAGACCTGGGCATCCTTTTGCCAAGATGACTGGAGAGTGAGAGTGTGTTCCTAGCCAAGGCTGCTCCCTCCTGGACAGGCTGGAGGTGCCAAGAATAGGACCAAAGAACTGGTAAGAAGTGGTTGCGTGCTTGTCAAAACACACCTCCTGGGAGCGGGGGGGGTCACCTGGGCCCCTGAGCTCTCCATGGCCACTGGCTTTCTCTGGCCCATGAGTTTGTCCTCCCAGAACAGCCCCCAGGTCCCTGCTTGGTGCCCAGGAATAGCCTTGGAAAGCTGGGGAGGAGAAGCCCTTCTGGGCTGAAGGGAGGAGTGGCGAAGGGCTGGGTGCTACACTGGGACTGTAAACGCACAAGGATGCAGCGAGCCCCTGGGGATGGGTGCTGAGGAGCAGAGTGGGGGTGGGCAGGCCTCATTTGTCACTTTCTGGCTGTCACTGCATGGGGTTTTGGCTGATGAGCAGCCTGGCAAGGCCATAACCCTGCGAGGAGCATCCCTGTTTGAAGCAGATCTCTAAAAGCAGTCGGTTTAGATGTCGGCTGCGTCTGGTGCAGATTTGGGCTTGGGAAGGAAGCGGTTGGATGGGGACGTGTTTCTCCCCATCGTGTCCGTCCTTCCCCACCAGGACGCACATACAATGCACTGCCAGGAGCTTTGCAGGAGGGGTTTAAATATCCATTGGCCAAGAATTCCGTGGATAAAGTGTTCAAAGAGGAGCCAGGCCCCAGGGATGCGATCTGCAGTTCTGCCCTGTACTCTGCCTTTTTATGGAGGCTGTGGAAAAAGGGATTAATTAGGGTGGCTGCATCTGGGCTTTCCTTGAACGGCCACAAGGAGTTTGTCAATACATTTCCCTTCTCAATGTCCTGCTTTGATTTAAATTGAAAAGGGAGTTGGCATATTCCTACCCACGCTTCCCAGCCTTGTAATGGACTGAAATATCTTCCCAGAGCGATCTAGGTCTGATGGGGTCTCTCACTACAGCAAAGCTGGTGGGAATGGACCCGTTAATCCCTGCCCACTGCGTTTTGGGGGGACTGGGGACCCAGAGATGGACCAGAAGGGAAAGCAGCAGAACTGTTGCAACCAGCAAGGGCTCAGCTGTCTCAAGTTCCTGGTGCAAGAGCTAAAAGAGCCATTGATTGCAGCTTTTTTCTTTAGTGCTTTGGGTGGGGTTTTTTGTTTGCTCTTTCTCTGGCAAGCAGTTTGCAGCCCTGAGCCTTCCCAGGTACCAAAAACCTGCTGGTTTTTGTCAAGGATTTAATCTGCTGAGAGCAGGTGCCATCTAGGGGACAGACAAAAGAAGACAAGGAGAAGTTTCATTTCCAAACCTGCAATACTTTCTCCAACACCCCACCCCACCTGAAGCTTCCAAAGGGCCTCAGCCCATGTCCATGATGCTCTCCAGTCGCATTGGCAGCGACTGGGGGAAGCACTGGGCTCCAAATGGGGAGCTGGTGGGTGCATGGCTTGATGCAAGCTTAGCCAGCCCCAAATCCAGCCCAGAAAGCGTCTGCCCTTCATTCAGTGCTCATGCCCGATGCCATAGGCCAGAGAAGCCTCCACCAGGGTTTTTTCTTCGGTCGTTTGTCCTAAGTGCACAGAGAAACCGCTCTGTAGGTGCAGCTCTGGTTTTCCATGATGTCCTGAAGCAACCTTCCCTCTTCCTGCTGCTCTCCAGAGGGCTGTATCCCGCTGGGTTTTAGAAAAGGTTTGGCTGGGAGCTCTTGCTCTCCATCACCCACTTCTCTCCCTCTTGAATTCGGGTGGTCTGGGGTGTAACACCAGCACCGTGCGTCAAGGGGGCCAGTTTGGCGCTGCATGACCCTTTGAGCCCCAAAAACTAATTCAATGCCTACCTTGCTGCATGTACTGGAAGTCAGGCTCTGCCCAAACCCTTGGAGGTGGTGGATGGGAGAGCCGTAGGCGGAAATGCTGCATGTCCATCCCTTTGAATAAATAATGAGCGCTAATGGTACCGACTCGCTAATAAAAGTCTGGCAAATGGGTGACTACAGCTGCGAGCTAGGGCTGCAGGGAAGCAGGGTTTGTGATGGAAAATTCAGCTAAATCATTCATTTTTTCCCCCCTTTCCTCTCTTATTCCAGGCTTTTTCATATTTTTTTTTTCTCTGCTAGCATCATCAGCCCCAACCCTGAAAATCCCTTTAGCACCCACCGTGGGCAGCTTCAGGCTGGACAGGAGGGTCTGCAGGCCAAAAGTTTGTTATCAGGGGCTCCTCTCCTTCCACCTCATCCCCACCCTGTGGGAAATGTTCCTCCAGCTCATCCCCATCCTCACCCAAAGTGATCCCCCTGCCTCTTTGCAGGGCATCAGGACCAGGCACTGATGCTGCCAGTACATGGCTTGCCCTGGCTTCAGCTGCAATGGGGCACAGAGATAATTCTTTGAAGCCCCCCCCCAAGATAACTAAAATTGAGAAGCGTGGGCGATTTAAACACTCAAAGCTGCTTGCTGTCTGTGCAGACTCCAGCAGAGGGAGCGTGGCTGCGTCCCACTGCATTAATACCTGCTGCTCTCCAGCAAAGGCAACTTTTTGGGATGAACTGTTTGGATGTCTCCTTTGGAGGGCGTTTTCCTACGAGGTTCCCAACTGCTCCCCACCTGCTCAAACAGCAAAACGCATGGGGTTCCTTTGTAAATAAATGAATTTTTTTTTTTCTTCCTGTTTTGGGGAGATCCAGTTAGAAAAAACAAACCAAAAAGGGCCAACTCTGAGAATTTAAAGTCACAGGTAGATCATCAATTTATCATTGGCTTTTCCCTTCATAGAAAAAGGATTTTAGGCAGATCCCCCTGCTGAAATCCTTTGGCCACCACTGTCACCACTCTGGGACCAGTCCCCTGGTCCCCACAGGGCACTTTGAGCAGTGTCCCCTCTCTGTGCCCCTGCTATTTGCCTCCTTCCCCGAGGATGGGTTTCTGCAAGGAAGCAATTCCCTATATTGCTGCGGTGGCACAGAGAGAAACCGAAGAGACAGGAGGATGCAGGGAAGCATGGGCTGGGGGCTTCGTGCCTTGGAATAGGGATATGGAGGAGATCTTGTCCTGGTCCAACCAAAACTGTTCCACTTCAGTGCTATCGTGTCTTACTTAGGGACTCTGAACCCTTTTTGTCCTCTCTAAAACTGTGGGTTGGTTTTTAAAGGATGTGTGTGGTTTGCAGGTTTAAATGCAGAGCTTTGCTGCTTTCTTGGGCCTTTTGAGTGTCTCATTCCCCAACCCCCTGCCCCCCAAGCTCCAGTTCATTTGCCACAGACCCTGCCAGCCCTGTTCCAGCAGGCACTGAGGAGCTGAGCGCAAAGGGTCCATGGCTGGGAGACCCAACCGTCTCTTGGGTACCACCTTCCCTCCACGCTGAGATGGTGTTTGCTGGGTGAACACCTTCAGGGAGCTGGGCTTTAGTGCTCACCAGGACTGTCTTTGGGGGTGGGAAGCCTTGGAGGGAAAGCAGAACATGCGTCCATGGAGAGGAGGTGATGCCCTGAGCATTTGGGGTCCTTGAAATGCCTTGGGCATCATCATTCCTGACCATGGCCACTGGAGAAGCACCACGGTATCTGCACATGTTCAGGTTATTTCATAGAATCCTAGAATGTTTTGGGTTGGAAGGGACCCCTAGAGGTCACCCAGTCCAACCCCCCTGCAGGGAGCAGGGACATCTCCAACCAGACCAGGTTGCTCAGAGCCCTGTCCAACCTGGCCTGGAATGAATATTTGGCCACCCTGCTGTGCAAATGGGTGAAGCTCTTCTGTTTCCAAACCAAAGAAGGTTTGGATACCTCATCCCAGTTCATTGGGAACTTCTCTGGGGGCAAGAGCAGACCTTAGCGATGCTCCTTGAAAGCTGATAACCTCACGTGATTAATTTTTATCTGTCTGGGCAATCTTTGCCTGCTTGGAGGGAGAAATGTCAACACCTGCAACAGAGGGAAGATTGCTTTGGGATGTTCGTGCTGAAAACACTGAGAGATTGAGGTCCTTGGAGTTAATGAGATTTCTCAGAATTTGCATATTAATAACTGTGCCTATTACCTTGCTATTAACTCTAATAGGGAGTAATATTAACAATTAATAGTTAATAAACTAGCCACTTTAATGGTAATTTTTACATGAGGATGGAAGAACGTATCTGGTCCCTTCCTCCATGATGCCGTGGGAGGACTTTGTTCATCTCTTGTCTGCCTGAAGGTGGAGGGGGGAAAACTTTGGCTCTTTGGGGCCTTCAGCTTCTCAGCTTTATTTTGCAAGGAAAATTTTCTTCGGGGTTCATCCATCTTCCTCCAGCCATATCTCTGTTCCTCCAAATCTGTGCTTTCTTCTCAGCCAAAGAGAGAATGCTATGGTTAGCAGCTAAGCTAAGGAGCGCTGGCCCTTTCCTCCCCTAATTGCCATTAAATGCAATTAGCACTTCCCAGTGTGCCCCAGGAGAAAGTGCCTTAACAAGGTCATTGTGACCTCCAGCTGGAGAAATGCTGCACTAAGAGTTTTAGGGAGAATAAGAATTATTCTTATTTTTAAGCCTTCCTTCACCAAAAAAAAAAAAATAAATATTGGCATTTTCCCTTCTGTCCTCCCAAAAATCAGTCAATGGAGCAAACGTGTTCTCCAGCCTCTCAGCATGTGTCCCATGAGGTCGCTGTTGGCTCACTGCCCTTGGTTTTCCAGGGATTTTGCTGCTCCCCAAATTATCAGAGCAGCTTGTTCCCCCTAGAAAGGGGAGTGGAAAACCCTCCTCTGGAGTCCCCAGACCTGCAGGGGTTTCGGAAGGGAGAAGATATAGGTTGTGTCCTACAGAAAGGGCGCTGGGGTGGGAGCGAGGGAGGTTAATTCAGCTCCCTGAAGCTATCACAGGATTCTGGGGCTCTGCATTAGGGTAAGGGATTGGCCAGAGCAAAGGGACCATGGAGTTCATCACCTTTCTAAGCACCTTCTCTCCTTCCTTTCTCCACCAGGATGTGAGCTTGCCTGCTGTGCATTGCGAGGGGGGGGGGAAAAAAAAAAAATCCTTCCCTGTCTCCCCTTGCTTAATGCACAGGAGCCGCTTGCTGCGCTGCTCTCCCAAAGGCAACCTCCAGGGAAGCTGGAAAACCCCCTCCTGCCTGTCCCCCACCCCGTATCCCCCCTGCCAAACCCCGGTCCCAGGGGTGGGAAGCAGGGCAGGAGTTTGTGGCTCGTGCGTAGATGGTTTTCCCAAAACTCTCTGGGTATCTGGCAATGGACTGCCATGGCGTATATCAGCTGCTCCTTAGGGGAATGGTTTTGGGTGAATTTGTTTGGATTTTGAGGTTATGGAATCCTTTGGTCCTGCAGCGGGGAGTTCTGCAGATCCCCCTTTCTCTTTGGAAATACAGGGTGTTTTTTGCCACTAAATATTGGACTAAATATTCAGACCAGCCACTGAAGCAGCCCACGCTCTCCGGGTCAGGCTGGGACTGGGTTTTTCAGGTTGTGTTTGTGTATCAGCCCCATCCCTCCTTGGCTTCTCATCGCTCCTAAAGGGGCTGCCAAAAAAAAAGCAAAAACCCACAGGTAATGCAAAAAGCAAGAAATCCAGAGCTTCAGCACACCCTGCCCTGGCAAGGAAGCTATTTTAGCCAGCCTCCCACGCACGCTGCGATGCTTCAGCAGCGAAGGAGGAACCCTAGTGTTAAGCACAGCCTTAACAGCCCTGGTTTAGCTCGCCAGAGCTTTCCTTCCAGATGTACTTTTGCAGGGAACATCTGCCCCCAGAATCACTTGGGGGTTGGTGCTGGCTTTGACCTGAGGTAATGTGGTGTTCTGCAGCTCAGGGATTTAAAGACGGGTTTTTTGTATAATCGTCCCTCTACCCTGTCCCCAGGTGTTTGCCATGGGGTGGACGGGGGAGCTGGTGGCACCAGGGATCATAGAATTTAGCTTGGAAGAAACCTTTAAGATCATCGAGTCCAACTTTTAACCTAACCCTGCCATCCCACCACTAAACCGTGTCCCTAAGCACCTCATCTGCCCTTCTTTTAAATACCTCCAGGGATGGGGACTCCACCACCAGCCCCTTCCAGAGCCTGACAGCCCTTTGGGGAAGAAAGATGGAGATGCCCATCTCCCTCCTAAAGTGTTCAGCATGGGGCAGGCCAGCAGGAAACATTTTTCTGAGCCAGGAAACACTTTCTGAGCCAGCAAACAGCTCTGAGGGCGCCTGCCTGCACCTCTCCTTGCTGGACACCCATCACCCCCAGGGGTGCAGGATGGGGCCTGTGCAAGGGGAGAAGCCCCACGCTGTCCATTCCCCTGGCTCGAGGAGGCAGCAGACGGGCTGAGCTCCCGGGGGAACGGCCTTGAGGAGCAACCAAATGCAGGAGCTGACTCTGCTCTGCTGCTTTCGTCCCGGGAGGACGGAGGAGCAGCTGCCTGATGCCCCCGGTTGAAGCGCCGGAGCAATCCCCGCACCAAAGCGCCCGTGAAACATTTGGCAGAGAGGGAGATGGATGTGGATCTCTGTGGGCTCTTGCCTGGTTGGTTTGTTCTCTCTATTTTGATTTTACAAGGATAAAGGAAAGGCTTCTCTTTAGGGATCTGCCTCTCCCTGGGTGTTTGCTGCTCTTTAGTGCAGGGCTGACTGAATACGGGACCTCCTGCAAGCGGGGTGGGGGGTGGTGGTGGAAAAATGCATGGAGCAGGGAAAGAAACCTTCTCCTGTAAAATAAAATGACAAAAATAATGGAGAAAGGTGCTCTGGAAACACCCTTTCCCTGTCCCCCTGTTCTGTACCCTGCTTGCTGGCTTTCAGGCTGCTCCTCCTGCCTCCCTGCGCTGCAGGACCGCGTTCAAAGGCATCTTCTCAACTTCCAGCCTTTCCCTCCAGGTCCTGGAACCCACCCCCCCACCACCACCACCCACCCACCCACCTCTTCAGGGCTGGGCTGGGTGCAGGATCCAGCCTGACCCCCCTCTCTCTCTCCCTCCCTCCCTCCCCGGTCTTTGCTCCTCCCTTGGGCTCCGAGGGAGCCGGGGAGCATCTGGGTCCCTGCCCGGGGGAGGCGAGGGGAGGGCGGTAGGAGGGACCGGCGAGGCGGGGAGGGGAGAAGGATGCTCCGGGGGTGGCTCTTTGCTTTCTCGCCTGCCCGGAGCTCGCAGGGGCTCGCCTGGAGGATGTCTCACCCCCTCGGCACAGGTAATTCTGGGACCCCCCCATCGCCCCAGCCTGGGGGAAGGTGCAAAGGGGATGGCGGGGGGTGGAAAGGGGGGGTGATGTTGCAACCCTGCTTTGATTTCAACAAAACTCCCTTCAAGGGGAAAAGGGGCTTTGAACCAAAACGAAGAGGATGCAGGTTGTGCATGATGCTTAGAGCCCTGCATGGGGGCGAACCCTGCCCTAAAGTTTCCCTGTCGATGGCTGGGAAACACTTACGGGGGTGAATACCTGGGGGTGGGAGCTGCTCTTTGGGTGTGCGTGTGCTGGTGATGCTCCGGGATGCCCTGGCTGTGCCGTGGTACCCTGGGGGGGGGGGAATTGCAGGTGATGGATCCGCTCCCAGGGCGAGCTGCATCCCCGCGCCGCGCTCCTGTGCCTGGGCACGGTCACACATTGCCATGAAACGCCGCGTGCGTGGATTTACAGTCGCGGCTTTGAGGGGTTCACGCGTTAACGCACGCGGGAGACGCGGCCGGCGATGCGTGTGTACGTGTTTGTGGCTGTGGCTTGCGTTAGCCCATGCCCTTCCGTACCCACATGCGGGGATACGCACGCGGTGGCAGGGGATTTAAATGGTCGGGTGCACGAGAGGAGCGCGAGAGCGGCAGGGCAGCTCGGCAGCGCACGTCGTAACGGGGGCAGTTAAGATGGGCTGCCAATTTCTGTCCTTCTGGAAAAGCAGGCAGATGAGCAGGCAGCCGTCGCCTTTAAAAGTAGAGATAAGCTTGCTCCAAGCACCCTCCGGCAAACTGTGGGTCAGGCTTGGGAAGCGGCTTCTTGCTGAGCACGGGAGATCCAGCTGCAGCTTTGGGAAGCAAGAGATGGGGTTGGGAGTTGAGCTGGAGGAGGGGGCAGAATACTTTATTTTCTTAGCCTGCTTGTGATAAAACCTTCTGGTTTGTCGTTGGAGGTGTCATTGCTGGGAGAAAAGTCGTGCCATCGCCCGCTGCGGTGAGCTCAGAGCATGTTGCTAAGGGCCGGCCCCAGGCGGTTTCTGGAGCACCATCTTCTCTTTGTGGAGAACGCAGAGCAGCAGCACCCGGCTCAGAAATCGCTCCCGAATCCATTCATGACTGAGGAACCCTCTGTCCCAGCCGAGCCAGACCCACCATCCTCCAACCTCACCAACGCGACGGACTGCGGTGAGGAGATCCTGCTCTATGGGGACACCGAGAAGGTCGTCATCGGAGCGGTGCTCTCCATCATCATCCTCATGACCATTGCCGGCAACGGCCTGGTCATCATCTCTGTGTGCATTGTCAAGAAGCTCCGGCAGCCCTCCAACTACCTGGTGGTGTCCCTCGCAGCTGCCGACCTGTCGGTGGCCTTCGCTGTCATGCCCTTCGTGACCATCACAGACCTGGTGGGGGGAGAGTGGCTCTTTGGGAAGGTTTTTTGCAATGTCTTTATCGCCATGGACGTCATGTGTTGCACCGCCTCCATCATGACCTTGTGCATCATCAGCGTGGACAGGTAAGGGAGGATAAGGCACCCACCATGTATTCAGGTGGGCTCAAATATGGGGGAGCTTCTGAAGGGTGAGGGCCACCAGAGTCATGTTCCCAGTTGGATCAACGCTTCTGCATGTGTTTTCCAGGTGCACGGGGTGGCTGAGGGCTTTCTGTATGAATTAGGGGCCTCAGTCCCTTTGGAGGAGCTGGGCTTAGGGTGCTTTCTCAAGTAACTTCTCTAAGTTGCTTGCTTAGTCCTCCCCCTCTAGGCAATTGCTTCACATTGCTCTTTCTTGGCTTGAGCGGCGTTGCCTAGAGAATAGAGCCATGACCTGACCTTCTCCATGGAAGGAGGCTGGACCATAAAATGACCCAACAAAAAGCCAAAAAAACCCTACATGCACTTTGAAAATCCAGGTCACAGAACTTCTGGAGCTTAGTCCTATGGGATACTCTGCTGCTCCCTGGACTTCTGCCTCGGCTAAGGATGTTGGCAACTCCCCCCACTCCATCCCAAGTCCCCAAAATACCTTGTTTAGCCCAGTGCATGCATTGGTGAGGATTTACTGGCTTCAACTCTCCCACACCTGGGGTTGGGAGGGAAAGGCTAAGCCTGTCTGGCAAACTGGCAAGGCTCGGGCAAGTCAGCACCCCCATGGGTCTAATTATAGCAGCCTGCGTCATTAGGGACATTGCGCTGACGAGCCGGTGGGCTGGATCCAGATCTGACGCTCGTGCTGGCTTTCTCAGGGGGATGGTTTGGGTTTACGCCGGCACCACTGAGCCGGGCTGGTTTGTGATAAGGAGCTCAGGGAAGGGAGACAGCCGATGAGATGCGTGCCCTCGGCTGTACCACCTCCCTGGTCACCCTCCCGCCCTCCCCAGGTGTGAAACTGGGTGTCAAAGCAGAAAGGATGGAGAAAAATCCTCCTGCTGCTGCTGGCTGGCGTTATCCCCCAGCAAGCAAAGAGCAGCTCCTGCCCCGCAGCCCTCGCCCCCGCCGGCCCCGCTCCCTACGAGCCACCCGTGGCTCCTCGGCCCTGCTCCACTGGGCGCTGCTGCTTGGAAGGCAAAAGCGCTCCCAGGCCACACGGAGAGGTCCGGCTCCGCTGCTGAACTTGCTTTGTTTGGATAAAAAGCCCGGTCCTAAAAAAAAGCAGGTGTATTCAGGGCTGGCAGCAGTCTGTCTGTTAGAGGGAAGGGAAGAAATGCAGCAATGAAGTACGTCAGGGCTTCCTCCTGCGGAGTGGGGAGCCGGGAAGCAGCTGCACACCAACCAGACTGGCTTTGCTTTAAAAGATTTCCTTTTCCCTTTTTTTTCCTTTCTCCTTTTCCCTTTTTTTTTCCTTTCACCTTTTCCCTTTTTTTCCTTTTCCCTTTTTTCCTCTTTCTTTTCCCTTTTTTTCCTCTTTCCTTTTCCCTTTTTTCCCTTTTTTCCTTTTTCATTTTCCCTTTTTTTCCTTTTTCCTTTCCCTTTTTTTCCTTTTTCCTTTCCCTTTTTTTCCTTTTTCCTTTCCCTTTTTTTTCCTTTTTCCTTTTCCCTTTTTTCCTTTTTCCTTTCCCTTTTTTTCCTTTTTCCTTTTCCCTTCTTTTCCCTTCTTTTCCCTTCTTTTCCCTTCTTTTCCCTTCTTTCTTCCTTCTTTCTTCCTTCTTTCTTCCTTCTTTCCTCTTTCCTTTTTTTCCTTTTTCTTTTTTCCTTCCCATCCCATCCCTTGGAGAAATGCTGTTCCAAAGTCGCACACAAATAGGACAGATCTTTCACAAAAATCATAACAATTCATTCATTCTACTTGTCTCCATCGTGTCTCTCGTGAGCAGACCAAAATCCAAGGACGCCATGCCTGGGGTTGATGTTGGGCCACCTTTCCCTGCTGGAATGGGACCAGGCAGGAGGTTTCTGGGTGAACACCAGCGTGGGGAGGCCCACATGTGCTGAGGCCAAATCCTGGGCAGTCCTGAGGGCCGTAGGGGAAGCTGGGTGGACAGGAGTTGGATCTGCATAACTCTGATCCCCAGCTTAAAAGGGAGCAGCCCTAAGGCTGCTCTAAGTTGCACCCACTGGTCGTACAGCCAGCAAGGATCTCTTTTAACTGGGTGGTGCTGGAGGCACTCGTGGGTGTGCTTTTTCTGTGCCCAGCATCCCCCCCCCGGCTCTCTGGGGGAACACCTCCACCCAGCTCACCCAGACGAGCTCGGTGGGACTCCGAGGAGCCCAGGAGCTTCAGACCCTTGCTGCAAAACTCTCACTGCCAGTGCTGAGCTGCAAAGAGGGAAAAGCATCCCAAACCATCCCACCCCACAGGAGGAGGGCCCCATGCCTCATCTCACGTGGGTCTCAAGCACCTACTGGGCTCTGCTGGCTGAGCAAACCCCGCCGTCCTCTTTGGATGTTGGAGAGGAAAGGGGAGTTGCATCAAAAGGAATGACAGAGGGAGCCGGTTGCTGGGTGGTTTTATCCAAGGGCTTGTGCTTCGGGCCTCTCAGCAGGGTGATGGAGGAGAAACCTGTGATACAAGAGGCTGCCACAGAGCCTGAGTCTTCTGTCTCGGGCTTGTTCTTTGGGTGTGTTTTCACAGGGGCTGTGCCCTGCTGGGAGCTCGGCTGGGCTGCGGCGTCGCCGTTTGCTCCCAGACCTTCATCCCGCCCCACCGAAAGCCCAATAGGGAAGCTGAGCAGTGAGAGGACAATTGCCCGAGATGCATTTCAAGCCAGGGAAAAAGAGCAAAGGTGGTAATTTGAGTGGAAGGAGGACTGGCAGGGCGGAGGGAAGGGGGTGGAGGGTCCTCCTGGATGTGCCCACCTTGGCTCTGGTGGGAGGAAGGGCACGCTGCAAGTGCACGGGGGCCGGAGGGCGCAGTCCATACTGGGGCTTGAGGAGGGAACAGGAATAATTGGATGCACGAAGGAGGAGTAGGCAACTGGGGCACTGTCCTGCTGCTTTCTGCCCCGAAAGATCCCAGGATCGGGCTGTGTGGAATGCCCCATGGCCATATCTTGAGCATCCTGTAAGTCATCATTGCTCCATGTCAACCCATCATCCTCGTTGCTCCCACAAAGCAGTTGATGGAGGTAGATTGAGGGAGAGCGTGGGTCCAGGACCATGCCTGCATTCTCATCTCCCCCCAGCCTTGGGACAGGCAGGATTTTTTTTTCATAAAATCATAGAATCACTTTGGTTGGAAAAGCCCTTTAAGATCATCGAGTCCAACCTTTAACCTAACGCTGCCATCCCACTGCTAAACCCTGTCCCTCAGCACCTCATCCATCCTTCTTTTAAATACCTCCAGGGATGGGGACTCCACCACCTCCCTGGGCAGCCTTGTTTAGCTCCTGACAGAAACACCTCCAAAAGCACACTTTTCGGCTACTGTGCCCACACAAAGCAAAGCCGACCACAAAGTTAAAGCAAAAGGACAGCTGAGTTTGCAGAGAGCCTGAAACCCCTGCTCCAAAAGAGAAGAAACGGTTGTTCATCTCAGTGAGGCGTTATCTGAAATTCCCACCCGTGATGATGGCAAGCTGTGCCTCCTGCCCTGCAAGAGATAAGAGCAACAGCATTGATGCTCCTTGGGAATATCGATATCTCCTCTAGGGCTGCCCCGAATGCCGACTCGGTCAGCAATGCTGGGCAGCTGCCTGCTCCTGCCAAAGAGGAGGTTGTGTTTTTATTGACGGCTGAAGTGTCCATCTATTTTGGTTAGCTTAGGTATAAAAGATGCTTGGTTTGCCCAGGATGATGAGTACTATTAAAATGTAGGCTGCTATTATTGATTATTAATGCAGAGCGCTTTCTAAAAGCCTCTTGATTGAAGCTGGTAGAACTAATCTTGTCTGAAGGGGGATTTGATTGATTTTCCTTTAAATCAAAAACTGCTGGAAACATCCATCTTTCTCTTGCGTTTTTCTTATATAAAAGCCTGACAATGTTATAGATTCTTTATTGCCACAAACCAAAAACAAAACAACGCAAAAAAAAAAAACCAAACCTTTTGGCTGTTCAGCTTTGATGAAACTCCCCGTAAAAATGCCAAGCGGCTGACAAAAGAAGCTCCCCAAACCCCACCTGTAATTTTAGGTTTTCCTACTGGAGGAAAAAGTCTCCATCCACTTCCCAGGCAGCCCTGCTTGGGCTCTCCTATCTCCCTGGCAAGTATTTTCTACCCAAAACCGGATTATATGCTCCAGCTTGGTGTTGTCCTCAGTAAAAAGGATGCCTCCCAAAAGAGCCAGTGGGATGAAACCTGCACAGAGTTTTGCTGGGTTGCCTTTACCGTGCCCTTCATCTGAACATGTCCCAGGCCAGGTACGTCCCTGCGCCGTATCTCCAGTGAGCTGGAATGCATCCCTGGGATGCTCACACCACCCCTGGCTTAGGGCATGGGCAGACGAAGCCATGGGTGGCTGCAGCCTCCAGCTGCCCTTTGCATCCTCCACCTGGAGGTTCCCCCTCCTCCAGCAGGATGGGGCAGGCACGGTGGCAGCCTGGAAGCCAGGTACGGAGCTTAAATTTGTCCCAGAGGAGGCACGGGAGTGTGGTAAAACAGTGGAGTCTGGGAAACCCCAATTCTGGGCTCATTTGGGCTCAGCCAACCTCTGTGAGCGGAGATTTGTCCTTTCCCAGTTCGCCAGCTGCAGAATGGAGATAGGGGCACCTTGGAGAGGTTTTGGTTTTCTTTATTATTTAATCCCCAGCATACGGATTCAATGCTTGTGAGCGGAGAATAAATGAACTGAGTTGGCCAATCCATGGGGTTGATGGTGGAGCCCAGCCTGGGACAGGTCTCCTACCCTGCGGCCAGGGCTCGGGCTGCCCAGGCATCCACGGGAGCGAGGATGCAGGAGGAGTTTATTGAACAAGGAACGCGTGGCTACACAGCCAGCTCTGCGCCGTGGGGGTCCCCTGCAAAGCCGCCCAAACTGCTGGTAAATCCCTGCTCCGGGAGCTGGCTTTTGTCACCTGATTACCACTAAATTTGATTAACAACAAGGCACAGGCACAAAAGGAAAAAGAATCAAAGCAAGAGAATTTTATTTGAAATTCACCGCCCGCCCGTGCCATCTCCCCTCCCGCGCTGCTGTAAGCGCTGGCCTATTTCGAGGTCTTCCCGCTCTCATCAAAATTATAAGCAAAGACCTCAAAACGGCCCCGTTTCCTCCAGCAGCGACTGCACAAGGCACCCGCAGATGAAATGTGTCAGCTTTGCCTGCTTTTTAAATCTCATCACTGTGCATTTTGCTTGGCTAGCGTGTAAATTCCTTGAAGTTTCAGCAAATCCCGAATGGATCAGCTTCTAAAGAAAACCCAGTAATAGCATGCTAAAGGGTATCACGCAGCACAGCCTATATTAGCTTGCAAGGTTCTTGGGCTGGATATACAGAGAAGTGATTTTTTTGGGCGCTGAATTTGGAGATGCAACAGCAGGGCATGGGTTTTCTCCCAGTCTAGGGTACATCAAGTCTAGGTCTCCTTTCAGAGCCCCTTCCTACAGCAGGAGGGATATTTGGCAGCATCCTCCGACCTGCTCCCACCCACCGGTCCTGATCTTCCAGCAGGGCTCATCACTTCTTGCTCCGCTTAGCCCAGGTAGGAAGGAGTTAATGGCATGTTTTGGAAGGACAGCACTAAAACCAGCTCTGTTGTCCATCTCCATCTCAATAGGTCTTCTCCTTCACAGCCACAGCCCCATGGGGTGGTGGGGTTAAAGCCCTTGCCCGAGAGGTTGCGTTGCCTTCTCATCTGTGACTGTTGTCCTCCAGCCTGTACCACCACTGGGCGCCCAAGCAGCATCGGTGGTCATGGAGAGTTTTGCTTGGGGTTTTTTGGGGATTAAGGCCAGCTGAAGAAAAAATAGAGGAAAACAGGAAACGAATAACTCAGTGAATGAACTCAGATTCTTTTTACCAGGAAGCCAGGGGAGAATAATGTGGGCTTTGAATTTATTTAACAGACAGGAGGGGAGGAGGAATTGGGGTGGGTTTTATTTTATTTCCATCTTCTTCCAATCTTGGGGGATGATCTGGAAAAGGGAAATAATCAGGGAAGAAAAAAATCTCCTAACACCTACAATGAGACTGACTGTCAGAAAATAATAATAATAGAACAGAGGTAAAATTCTCTGCAGAAATTTTTCTTCTGGCAGAAAAGCCTTTTCTTGCCTGGAAAAGCTTCCAGCAAAAAGTATGCGTACAGCTACTGCTCTCACTGCCCCTCTGGACTGACGCAGCTTATCCAAAACCATGAAGAGGTGATGCCATCCTGTCTAAAACTGCCTAGAAATTCCTGACAACAGGCAGGTTTGAATCAAAAAGATTAGACATTGGGAAAAATTCCTTCCCTGAAAGAGCTGTCAGGGGCTGGAAGGGGCTGCCCAGGGAAGGGGTCGAGTCCCCACCCCTGGGGGGATTTAACATCCGGGCAGATGCGGTGCTGAGGGCCAGGGTTTGGGGGTGGGATGTCAGGGTTAGGGGAACGGTTGGGCTGGGGGAGCTGAAAGGTCTTTTCCAACCCAAACAATTCTGTGATTCTATGATTCACAGGCCCCTCTTGGCCACCGTGTCCCTTACACGTCTTCTCCTCTTAAGAAGGCCACGCTCCTCTGTGACAACTTCTGCCGCTCTTCCCCAGCCCCCTCCTGCCAGCAGCAAATCTCCTGTGCTGGGGGTCGCTAGAGAGGGCCATAAGATTCACAGCGGACATAAATCCCGGCTGGATACAACACAGAGCCCTAGATGATTTCTGGTGGCAAGGGGAAGCATCCCTACTCCCCCACAGGGACAGCACGGGGAGCACCCCACCTCATCCCAGCGACCCTTCAGCCCCCAGCCCGCAGAGCCCCAGGGAGCCTCGGCGCTTGCAGAGGCGTAAAATCCGCTGTGGATGCTGCCCAGGTGTGAGCGTCCCACAGCCTGGCGCGTCCTCCCGAGAAAACAGGCTGCCAGGAGAGAGGACACGGCGGGGGGGGGGGGGCATCGCACGCATGCTGGGTGCTCTCAGGTGCTTTGAGAACAGGGTGACACCTGTGCCTCTTGTCTCCCACTGCTGCGCCCACGCCACCAGGGACTGGCAACACCTCCCATGGGGGCCGCAGGGAGCAAACCTCACCACCTTGCCCTCTGTTACCAACTGCACCATCCTCTGGATGAAAAGGTGTAACCTGCTAGCCCAGGGACTGCCAGAGCAAGCCACGGAGCCGGGGACTGCCAGGGCGCACCAGGCTCCCGGACAAGCCCCACTTCTCATTGTCCCCCGGCGGCCGTGCTCGTCCTAAGTTGTCTCGGGCAGCTTTGCCATAAGGGCTGCAGCTGAACCTCCGACTCTCAAGCGGGACACCCCCAAAGTGAGCACAACCAGCGCCCAGCACTCCTGAGATCCCTAAAGCTTCCCCTTCGCTACAGTGACTCTGTAGGCAGGCACTGGCTCTGGTCACAGCTTTTCTGCACTTGGAGGAGGGGAAGGCAGTGTGAGAAGCCCAGAGAGAAAAGGAATGAAAAGCCGCGGTTGGCCATGAGAGCAGCTGCAGCTTTTTAAAGCGATGGGTTACACACAGAGCAGCGCCACTCGAACAGAGGAGGCTTGAGAAACAGCGCACGCAAACCAGCCCGGGGCTGCGGTTATGACAGCTTCGCACTCACCTGAGTTGCTCCTCTGGCTCGTCGGCACTTAGAGCTTCCGAGGAGCCCAGGACGCCATGACACCGCTCCTTGCTGAGGGCCCCACTCGGTGAGAGGGTGGGGGAGCCCCTCTCCCCCGAATCCATGCTGCTTTGGCGGGGCACAACGCCGTCCCACGGCTGCAGCGGCACCTGCTCCCGCCCCGCAGCCAGCTCTGCGTCCACGCCGTTTGCCAATGCTGGGCTGGGCTGCTCCTGCCTGCGGCGTCTGTCCCCGGTCCCTGCTCACCCTGCCTCTCGCCCAGCTCCACCGCCGTATCCAGATGTTGGTCCCCCTGGTCCTCGCTCTCCCGCTCTGTTCCTTGGGAGAGCTGAGCATCACCCTGGGGGCTGGCTCTGCCGCTGGCAGGCTCCGCAGGCTGGCCAAGTGGCTCGTCCCCATCGCTGCAGGCCAGCGCGGCCGGCTGTGAGCCCGAGGAATGCAGCTCTTGGTGGCCTGCGGCAGGCCGTGGAAAGTGGCTGTTCTCGTTCATATTTCGCTTGTTCTCCCAGCGCTTATGGGGTCCCTCCCCACGCTCAGCTCGGGCTTGGTACTACCTACAACAGAAAAGAAACCACGTCACGAGTGCCCGTGGGGACTATCAGAAAGGCGCAGGCTTGTCGATAGCAGCTCAGAAGGGCAGCAGTTTGAAGCAGAGTGCAGGAAAATGCCCCCCACCCCTCTCAACCCCTCAGTATAAAGTGAGGAAGGAACCATTCTGGGGTTTGCTACTTTTGCAAAGAGTAATGCCTGTTACCCGGCACAGGGAGACCTGGAGAGGCAAATCTGCAGTTGTGGTTCTGGGGCACCCACCCTCCCCACTCCTCTGATGAACCCCAGCCTGAAGCATGGGGCCCCGCACCGTGTGAGCTGTTGATGCCCCAGCCTGTGGCCCGCAGCCGCCCGGGGCTGGGGACAGGAGCGTGGCATGGCTGCTTTCCCCAGGGCAGCTACCAGGGTGCTCTTCCCAAGCACTCCCTGCCTACCAGAAAGTAGAGAAATAGGAGAAATGGGAGATAGGTGTGAATTTTTTTTAAACACTTCTGAGCAGTTGTGATGTGCCAACCTGTGTGACTGTCCCTGCTGACTTTGCACTTCTGCGGAACTTCCTGCCTGCCAGGGTAAGGCTTCTCCTGCCACACGAGTGCTGCTGAGGGGCGGCATAAGGTGCCAGCTAAGACACTGGCAAAAGTGTCCTTATAGAATATACCCTGAGGTGCTCTCTCAGTAGGGTCAGGGAAGGACGCTGTGTTGCACCAAATGCGACAAGTGGCTTTTTGATAAAAAGGCACCTTATCAGTGAACCTGCCTATGAACACAAAGTCTGCCAGTCTTGCAGGCACCACCCTGAGCCATGGGCTGCAGCCCCACAGTGCTGCGCGAGCTCTACTCCATTGCAACCCCTGCAGCTGCAGTCAAGTGATCATGGTGCCACCAGAAATGGTCTCTTCTGGAAGCAGGAGTTTCTGTATGGGACTGGGGATGAGGAGTGATAACACCTGATCTTGTTTTAAAACAGTATTTGCCTTCACCTGCAGAGGCAGCGTGGCTAATAAATTACAGCAGGCAGATGGGACTCCTGGGTTCTCCCCCTAATTCTGTTCCTACCTCATGGCTCAACCAGATCATTTAAATTCTCTGCCTCAGCTTCCCTCTCTGTAAACCAGGGATTATATCATATATCACCTCTGAGAACCCATGAGGGTGCCCAGAGCTCAGCAATGGGCTCTGGGTGCTCTGACCTGCTGCACTGCAGCTCTCGTTAGCAGTAAAATCATTAATTGCTTACCTAGCACAGGGCTCTGCTAGTTCTCAGCAACAAGAGGTGCTGGGCTGCAGCTGCCTCTGCTCTTACAACCCCTCGCCTTGTGGAGGCCGGGAGATGTCAGCAGCCTCCCCCTGCTGCTGATTCCTCTGCCCCTGGGTGAGAGCAAGGGCGAGGTGGGATTTGACCCCAAACACCCCTCTATGGCCTGGGTCGGACAGATCCACGCAGATACCTGCTGACAGGTACCCGTGTGGTACCAGGTACCTGCTGACACGTACCAGGACAGACCCCGAGGGGACCCCCACTCCTGGGCTGACTTTGCTCCAGTCCCACAGCCCAGGTATCCTGGACCCAGGATCTGGCCCGTTCTCCATGTCCTGATCCCCACAGCTGGGAGACACAGTGGGCTGGGGAGCTCAGAGCCCTGCATAGGATGGGTCTGGGGAGAAACGCTCCTCCAGGGTTCACAGGAGATGTGAGATGGGGTGGGTCCCTCCTCGAGGCAACGCTGGCAGGTTTACCTCTTCTTCACATGCATCTGAGTGCATCCCCCGCTGTCACAGAGCGCGCAGCATCCCTGCGCCTATCGCCCTCAGCGCGGCCAGGTGCTTCCAACAGGGGCACGATCCCTGCCTGTAACAAGGGACCAGAGAAAGTGAGACCCAGGCCAGAGAGGAGAACCCCCCTCATCTCCTGCCACCCTGCCACTGCTCCGTATCGGGCTGTTTCCCAGACCCACCCCACGGCCCATTCTTTGCAGAGCATGGCAAGTGGTTTTCCCGCTGCACCCTCTGGTCCTCCCTGGTTTGCAGCCATGGCGGCACAACAGCTGAGTGCAGGAGTAATCCTTAGAAAGGTCTTCTGCCTTCTTTCCTTATGAAGTCCCCCCTGACCAATTAAAGCAGAGCAAAGGGACTATGTGGTTGCAGCTTTTGGGAGAAACTTGGTGGCAAGCCCACTGAATGTCCAATTTCATCCACCAGATCCACAGGGTGAGACACCTGTGTCACAGATGGATCCCCCCCAACGGTCCTCCCCAGCCCCACCAACAAAGCAAGAGCCAGGTGTTTGAGCTAATTGTAAACGAACCCGAACTACCAAAATCATTGACGTAGCGACATTTCCTTTGCAGAGGGTATTGTACAGTGCAGGCTGGCAAGGGGACAGCGATGCTTCTCTATGAGGTGACTCCAGGTTGGAGAAGCACATCTGGTCACCAAGGACGGTGTGTCATCTACAGATGACTGCCTGAGCCTGCAGGCTGGGCTTGCTGTAGAGTTGGTGGAGACAGTCAGGACACCATTGCCTGTGTGCTGTTAGAGGTCTGCCTCGGGGGGGAGGGGGGGTGTGGTTCGGGCCCTAGGCGTGCCACCTGCTTCCCAATGGCTGGAAAGAGCCCATGGGAGATCTTGGCAGCAGATATCTGTCTCAGGACCCCATAGAGGGATCTTCTCACACCCTCTCTTGGGCCTCTGTCTCAGCCAGCTTGTCCTTCCCTGACAAGAGGGGACACCAGCACATCAGCCTCCAGCACCCCAGCATCCCACCCACGGGAGCTGAGTCCTCCCCAGGGAGGTCATAAGAAGCCCCTGGGCCAGTCCTCATGTTTGTGTGTGGGCCAAGTCTCCTCTTGCTTGTTCTACTGCCATCCCAAATGAAGAGGGAAGACCTGCAAATCTCTTTCCCACCAAATCCAGGACAGAAAATCAGTCCCAGGCACTTGGTCTTCCAATGCACTGACAGCAGGGCCAAGCCAATGCAGCATCTTCAGGGAATTTACCTGCAGAACTACCAAGACTCTCCAGAGCATGACCACACTGTAATCTCAAGCAATACTGAAAACTGAACACAGGCCAAATTTTTACTTTCCCATAGTGAAGGCATAATGCAGACATGCAACACAAAGCCAACACTCAAATCTTCAGAAGAACCTTTCCAGCAAAGCTTTGCTGGCCTTTTTCTTAACATGAGATGAATAATGTGGCTTTTTTTTTTCAGCCCAATTTTTTAAAACCAGCCAAAGGTTTTGGACTGGAATTCCCCACTTCCCTGCCATCCATCCAAAAACTCCAGTAGGAACCAGACACCACCCAAGCTAAATTCCAGTCAAACAGCTAAAGCTTGGCACAACTGTATGCAACCAGAAAACAGGAAGCTAAATGTGGTTAGGAGATGGGCCTGAGTAAGAAATGTTGGCAACCCTCAGTAACTATGATGTCCCACCTGTCCCTACTAACTTTAATCAACTTATATTATTAATATAAAAAAATTAACATTTCTGTTATTACGTATAAATTACGTAGGTGTTATGCCCACGCTGTTTTACACTCTCTGAAGTCTAACTGGGAGGTTTATGGTCTGGAAGAAGGGCTGAGGAGTCAATAGTTAAACTCCTCCTTGGCCTGGGTTCCCGCCGGAGAAGAGGCTCTGGGGAAGTCCTGGAAGGATGCATGCAGGCACAGACTATCACTGAGCCAGGAAGACCATCAGCTCCCAGCTTCCAGGGTACTAGTCTGAGAAGACCAGAGGGAGAGATCCAGGCCTCTTGCAGCCTCCTGACCCCTCTGAGATTTGTGTGTCTCCTGTTGGATCCATACCCCAGTGCACATGCATGGATGGAGGCTGTGGTGTGCACCTGAAGTCTGCAGGCAAGTTGAGTGTGTATCAACCCATGACAAATTACCCAACAAGCCACTACCTACTTGATTTATGCTTGCAGTGACGTCACTTGAAGCACACCCAGGTTATGGGTGGCTGAGGCTTCCCAGAAGCTCCAGAGAAACTGGGAGGTTGGATTGTAATGGGCCAGGGCTCCATTCCCAGCTGCTCGTGGTGATGCCTTGTACTGAGGTCATGCAACCGGCTCCTGCTGCAGTCAACCACGCAGCCTGGCCAGTGTGTCACGTGGTAGCTGCAGAGGGTCTCTCCCCCTTTACAACCCCATGAGACAGCTGTATGGGGTAGGCTCCATCTGTAAACTGCTGCCTGCCCCAGCTGCGTGGGGTAGGTACAAGGGCAAAGGGAAGAGGAGACAGGCTGTGATGCTGCAACTTTGCAGAGGGACCTGGCCAGGCTGGATCTATGGGCCCAGCCCAGTTGGGTAAGGGTCAACAAGGCCAAGGGCTGGGTCCTGCCCTGGGGTCACAACAACCCCACGCAATGCTACAGGTGTGGGGCAGAGAGGCTGGAAAGCTGCCCAGCGGAAAAGGACCTGGGGGGATTGGTTGAGAGGCAGCTGAATATGAGCCAGCAGGGTGCCCAGGTG
>BOSO01000228.1:21351-60660 GCA_018403395.1 Gorsachius goisagi | reverse complement strand
GGCTGTCAGGCACTGGAAGGGGCTGCCCAGGGAAGAGGTTGAGTCCCCACCCCTGGGGGGATTTAACATCCGGGCAGAGGTGGTGCTGAGGGCCAGGATTTGGGGGTGGGATGGCAGGGTTAGGGGAACGGTTGGGCTGGGTGATCTGAAAGGTCTTTTCCAACCCAAATGATTCTATGGTTCTATGAACTTGGACTCAGAAGAAGACAATCGAGGGTGCAGCAGCTGGTTGCAACTGTCCACATCTGCCTCCAGCAAAGAGCTGGAAGATGACCAACGCTGGAGCGAGTCCAAAGACAGGCTCACAATGCCCCTCTGTTAGCTCTGGGAAAGCACCAAAGTGCAGCTCAGCCTTTAGCCCAGCACAGCCACAGCTTCAACCAGGCCGCTGGGAGAGGACACACTGCAGCAACAGAGCAAGGGGTGGGTATTAGAGGGGCCCCTTTGGAACTCCCTTCCATTGCCCCAGAGCAGCACAGCCTGGCAGACAGGAGGCCGAGTGGGACCGCAGGCTGATATTCCCCATGCCCTGCTTGTTTCCCTTTGTTTCTGCTTTGTAAGGAGCTCTCTGGCACAGGTAAGGGCTGCAAGGTGACATCTGGGTTCCCACCAGTGGATTTTTCACGTGACCGTAAGTCCTGCCCTTTCTGCAGGCTCAGGCATCCTCTGGAGTGGCTGCTGATTCCCCAGGTCCTGCGGGTCGGGCGGGCTCCACACATGTCCACGGCTCCCAGCCTCCAGCAAACATGGGTTAGCATACAAGAAAAGGGTCTGGCAAGAAAAGGGAATGGCCTGGCCTATGGTCCGGCCAGGACTGTTCACACTGATGGCTACTGTGGCCCTGCTGAGTTGTAGACAGTTGTTAGGCTGCAGTTCCATGATTTGGACCAGACCAGACCAGCTCCATCAGCAGAAGAACATGGATTCATGCTGGAAAGAGGCTATTACTGGTGTAGGAAAGGCTAAGAGAAGCCAAGGCATCCATGATCCAGTGCTAACCAGCCTTTCCATCTCCTCCCCAGTACTGGGGCTTGGTGTTTCTACTGCAAGATGGGAGAGAGGCAGAAGGGACTGAGGATCCCATCCCCTGTGTCCCTCTGATGCTGCCCTTTCTTGCAGGCCAGATCAAGCAAGCCAACTGCTATTAGCTTCATTTATCAGAATCCCGGCAACACCAGCCCACCACGTGTCATGTGCCCAGTGCCACAGGAGAGCAATGCAGGACAGCCACCAACTTGCCTGCTCCAGCCCTCCTCCAGCCCCAGGGTCCTGCACCCCCCCGGGTCATGAGGAGATGGGGCAGAGCTGGTTAGGGGGGAAGGAGAGCAGAAACACACGAGGAGAGCATTACCTACTTTGGGATCATGGCTGGATTTGCAGTGGGGCCAGTGAATCCAGGCTGGCATCCACTGCTGGAAAGCACCGGTCCCAAGGAGGCTGGGCAGGGATGCAGCAAAGTTTGCCCTGATTGTGTGAGGGGCTGGAAACCTCACAGCCGCTCTTTCAGGGACTGGCTCTGGAAGTCTCCCAGCTTTTGTAGAAGCTGAATGGCTGGTGGGAAATGATTTATTTTTAATTTTCTTCCCTGCGTTAGGAACTGGAAAGGCTCCCACTTCAGTTTTGTGTAACCGCTTGGCTGCTGCAACACAGGAAAGCTTGGAGAAGAATCCTGCTGCTTAGTCAAGCACGAGCTTTTCCTCCAGCTCATGCTGCGCTGGGCTGCTTGGTGCTACAGCATTGCTTTGCCCTGCTGCTCCACACCTTGTTTTCTTGGGCTTGGCAGAGACGGAGCAGCAGCTCCTTTGCACGGGCTCTGTCCTCACCCTGGCGCTGCAAGGATGTCCAGGGGGTGAGCAGGAGGCACAGGGCTGACATGGATGAGAAGGGCACACTTTGATGTGGCTCCCATGGTGCTGGAGGGGAAGGAGAAAGCGAGCAGATCCTGCGTTTGTCTGACAACTTTGGAGTCAAGATCAGAGAGGAGGTGTTAGGAAGGGGAAGGGGTGGCAAGGCAGGCTGCCCTGATCTGCAGGGCAGAACCCAGGGGAAGCAGGGCGCTGGGACCTTGCATGTGCCTGTTGTGCAGCCTGTAAGTTTGGAAGATGCAGGGCAGAGCAGGACCGATCCTTCTGGGTCTTTCAGCAAAGTTGTAGAGGGCCTCACCCAGAATATCACTGTGCTCCACCAAGACCTAAGGCGGTGGCAGTGCCAGGAAGGGGTGTTGGGAGGTCCCGGTGCTAACAGGGACCAGCCAGTTCCTGTGGCTGTGCTCAAAGCAAGCTGGGGGACAAAGTGGCAGCTTGGCCCACATTTTCCCCTGGTGCATGCCCGTGAAGGCTGTCATGAAGGGAAAGACAGAAGATGTCTGTGCTGCCACTCAGGTGCCATCAGCTCCTTGGCTCACGCTGATGCCTGGAGGCACAGGTAACCCAGCGTCAGTGGGTAAATGTCTTGTACTTGGAGGTCCAATACCAGATGTGACGTCCAGATGTGGGCTCACAAGCCCTGGATAGAGGGGAAGACTCTCCTGCCATAAGCTGCTGGCTGTGCCCTAGCGAGTGCAGCCCTGTACGCGCTGGCCCTGCATTGCACACTGCCGGCATGGTGATCCCAGCAGAGCAGCTACTGCGGTGGTCAGCACTCAGCCTGTAATGATGGCTGGGGTGACTCCAGACCAGGCTCCGTTCTGCCTCACAGCACTGCAGGCAGAGGCTGGGACACAGCTTCTTCAACCCAAGGAACCCACATGGAATGGGATTCTCCCAGTGCCAGGTGAATAGGGCATGGACATATCATGCCATGTGCATGGGCATACCCAAGGAGGAGCACATCAGGACCTCCATCCTCTGAATGAGCTCCAGTCTCACGCACTCAGACAACCGGGTCAGGAACCCTTAATCCTGCTCTTCCTAAGTTATTTTCATCCTTGGGGCAGGAGGCACGCCCTCAGACCTCGTTTGCTGACCACAACGAAATGCAGAGCTCTGCAGCGCTCCCTGTGCCCCAGGACCCTTTTCCAGGCCATTGCAAAGCAGCCGCAGATTTCTCAAGATGTTGGTTTGTGAAAGATACCTTACATCCTCTTTTTGCCAGACTGAAAAGCAATTTTATGCTTTTCATGGTGGGAAGAGTTCTTCAGCAGAACTGAGAAAGGCGCGACAGGCAGATGTTTCCTGCTTGGCCCTTTTCCTTAACGCAAACTGTGCCACGCAGCCACCGCCGACGCACGCAGCTGCAGCCGGGCCTCGTCCCCGTCTGCCTTGCAGAGAGCCTGCTATGATTGCCTTCTGCTTTGCTTTGAGAGGGGAACACTAATGAGCCAAATCTGTTTTCTGGGCATCTGGACGGGGTTTTATAAGAGCTTAAAAACTCCCTTGGTCACTCTTGCTGGAGAGAGCCCTTGAGCTCCTTGGGCTAAAGCACCTGCAGTAACAGCCTCTGCTGTGATAAACCCATGCTCCAGGTTCCCATCTCCTTGGAGCAGGAAGGAAACGCGCTGCACAGCTATTTGACCCACACACTGATTATTACATCCATAACGTGGCTGGTGAACGGGGATGGATGTGCTTTAATGACCAAACTCGCCAAGGAATTTACAAAATGCAGGTGCAACACATTACCCTGGATGGAGGGTGTGTGCATGGACACAATGAGGTTTCTTTGAAGAGGCAAACCCGTAGAGAGATGGAGAGATCATAGCCGTGGTTCTTCCTTTTGAAGTACATCTCCTCCCTCTTATGTCTCTGCCTTGACCTCTGCCCTTTCAACGTGGCTGAAAATAAAAACCTTTTACCATTCTTGCTGTGAAAATCCTCATTTATTTTTCCCATGGGATGGAGGCTTGGTTTTATGTGATTTTGAAGACCTCAATCATATCACCTCTCAGCCTCTCCTCTCCAGATTGCAGTCCCTGCCTTCTTGGCCTGTTCTTGCAAGACAGCTTCTCCACCCCCTGAGCATTCTGACCACCTTTCTCTGGATCTTCTCTAACTCTGCTACTTCTGTTACTGTCTGGAGATGGGGAAAGCACACTGCACAGTAAACCCAAAATGTGGGCAGCCAAAGGTGTGTACAGCACCAAACTGATGCTCTCTGTTCTGTACATGACCCCCTCCCCGACGATACCGAGCTCTAGCTCACCCACAACATCTCTGCTGAGGAGCAGCGTCCTGGGAGCAGGGCTGGGCTGGGTCTCAGCCAGACACTGGTTATTCCAAAGGTGCTACTCAAAGGCAGGGTAAAGAGGAAAGTGGGCAGAGCTTGAGGGAAACAGTACTTCCCCACTCTCTGTTGTTGCCTTACTGTTCCCCTGACCATGCTGCCTTTGACATTACTCTCTAAAGCCCTTCCCTGTGTGTCCCAGTGTGTCCCAGCCCCTGCTAGACCCACCAGAAGAGGTTCCTTCAACATGTAGTGGAGGGCATCTGTGACCACACTACCCTTCCTGTGTCACAACTAAGGGTCGATGTCTGCAACTGCCCATAGCCCACACAGTGTCCCGGTTCAGGTGGGTCTGTGTCCCCTTCCAGTGTCCACAGGACCTTGGAGATGTCCTTTCCTCTGAAGATCCAGGTGGGATCCAACTTCCTGGGGTAGTCTAAGACAGATCCTGGCAGTTTTGATTATAGTCTCAGCTTGTGACTTGAGAATGGGTTTCATCCCGTCCTTCAATGACTTAGTGAGATCCAGTGTACCCTCAGCAAGTTTGCAGATGACACCAAGCTGAGAGGTGCAGTTGACACACCAGAAGGATGGGATGTCACCCAGAGAGACATGGACAGGCTGGAGAGGTGGGCCTGTGTGAAGCTCATGAGGTCCAACAAGGCCAAGTGCAAGGTCCTGCCCCTGGGTCAGGGTAACCCCCGGTATCCATACAGGCTGGGGGAAGAAAGGATGAAGAGCAGCCCTGCCGAGAGGGGCTTGGGGGTACTGATGGATAAAAAGCTGGACATGAGCTGGCAATGTGCGCTGGCAGCCCAGAAGCCAACCCTACCTTGGGCTGCATCAGGAGAAGCATGGCCAGCAGCAAGGGAGGGGATTCAAGACCAGGTTGGATGGGGCTCTGAGCAACCTGATCTAGTTAGTGTGTCCTTTCCAACCCCAAACATTCTATAATTCTATGATTCTATGATTCAGTTCCCTGCTTTGCAATAGCCTTTCTGAGACAAGCCTTGTAGTTCTCTTCCTCCTGGAAACCTGGTAGAAGAGGACTGCTCTGTACCCGGGGAGGAGAGGGCTGAAAGGAGTGAGAGACGTGCTCCAGATGGAGCACGACTGCTTGCCCACTATGGGGGTCAGGTCTGTGGACTCCAACCCCCATGTCCAAGCCTTGCTGTCTGGGAGGGACTTGGGGTGGACAAGGGACAGTGCAGTGCCGTGGGAGCCCGAAGCCAGGCTTCAGGAAGCCACCTGCAAGAGTCACCAGGGCCAGCCTGCCTCTGCCAGAACCAGGGTGCCAGTTCTGGCTGGGCGGCACCTGGGCGGAAAGAAAACGTGGCCCAATGAGGGAATACGAGCACTCGCTGCTGGTGTTAGGCTTTATAGAGCCCCTGGGGTGCTGGCAGTCATCACTCATGGGCAATATACTGTCCCGGTGGTTTCCGTCCACCACTGACAGTCTAAACTGCAGATCCTATATCCCTCAGTTCCAATGCAGAAAAGAGGCCGTGGATAAAACATATCCCACAGACTAAAATAAACCAGTTACATGCTAAAAAAAGAGCCTGTGGGTAATCAGAAATCACTGTGCATGGAACATACTTTTTCTTGAAGCCAAACCCTACAGCTCCTTATTCTGAATTTTTATTAGAGTCCCTAGAGCAATTAGTACACATTCAGATCCAAACGACTCCTGCAGAACTTCATCTTGGGGAAACAATGGCAGTTTTTCGCTTATAGAAAACAATAAAACTGAGTCTTAAAATCTTTAATAGCTTTCCTGTTTGCACTCTTTTGCAGTTACTCGAAGCAGGGGGGGAATAAAACAATACACTTAGCATTTTTCATGTATTCCTTCCGTGTACTGACACCTTTGTGCACTGAGCCTTCCTCCAGCCCCATGCATACAACATGCAAACCCAACCTGTTCTTTTCACAGGGGAAACAGAGTCATGGTCTCAGGCTTATGGAGGTGAAAGCCTGGACCGTACATCACTGGGTGAGGTGGGAGGAGTTGCTTAAGCTTCCACCATCAAATGGGCCAAAGCACAGGGACAGGGAGCTTAAGTGTTCCCCAGGAGAAGCGTGAGCTTGGGAGGGAAGGTCCAGGAGACCGATGAACATGACCCTGAACGTCCCTCTATTTGGCAGCATGTTGGGTCTGCAATCTTCCTGGACTAAGCTCCTTTAAAACCCCATCCAAGGCTTCCAGGTTTGACTACAGGAGGACAAATATCTCGTCAGTGACAGAGTAGATGGCGGGGTCTGTCTGACCCTGAGACCCTCGCTCCTGCAGGAGCAAGCCTGGACCCCCTTGGAGACCTTGTGGGGCTCCCTGAGGGCTCCACCTGCAGAAAACCACCGTGATTCACAGGAATCCTCCTGTGGCTCAGAGAGAAGCAGAAGCCTCCAGACAGGGAACAGCAAAGGAGGGCAAATTTTTACTGCACCCTGGGGGAAGGTGGAGAAGGGCAGCTCCCATAGGGCTGTCATTCCTGCCTCCCCAAGACGATGCTCCCCAGGAAGGATGGTTGGTTGCTGCAGGATCTCAAGGTCATGAGCCTGTGGCAGCAGATTTAAAGGCTCCAGATGCAAAGTCAGGTCACAGGGACACCAAAATACTCCCGAATGTGCAAGGATCCCTACCCATTTCCCTGGTGCAGGAGCAAGGGCAGGGGGAAAGGTGCAGAAGCTTTCCATGCCTTGGTTCCCCATCTTGAGGCAGCTCCCGTAGTGCAGAGAAGAGCTTGAGAGCAGGGCGCCTGCCGGGGCAGGCACCAGCCCAAACCCCGCACCAGTGCAGAACAAACCACTCGAAGCTGGCCATGTGCGCTGACAGCCCAGAAGCCAACCCTACCCTGGGCTGCATCAGGAGAAGAGTGACCAGCGGCGAGGGAGGGGATTCTGCCCTTCTGCTCTGCTCTGAGGAGACCTCACCTGGAGCCCTGCATCCAGCTCTGGAGCCCTCAGCACAAGAAGGACATGGACCTGTTGGAGCGGGGACAGAGGAGGGCTACAAAAATGATCCGAGGGCTGGAGCCCCTCTCCTATGAGGCCAGGCTGGGAGAGTTGGGCTTGTTCAGCCTGGAGAAGAGAAGGCTGTGGGCAGAGCTGATTGCGGCCGTTCAGTGCTTCAAGGGGGCCTATAGGAAAGGTGGGGACAATCTTTTTAGCACAGCCAGCTGTGACAGGACAAGGGGTGGTGGTTTTAAACTAACCAGGGTAGGTTTAGACTGGAGATAAGGAAGAAATTCTTTACAATGAGGGTGGTGAAACCCTGGCAGGGGCTGCCCAGAGAGGGGGTGGAGGCCCCATCCCTGGGAACATTCCAGGCCAGGTTGGATGGGGCTGTGAGCAACCTGATCTGGTTAAAGATGTCCCTGCTCCCTGCAGGAGGGTTGGGCTGGGTGACCTTGGGAGTCCCTTCCAACCCAAAGCATTCCATGATTCTATGATTCTATGAATCAGTGCATGTTGTTCAAGATGGGGGTTTTCAACCCTATCCCTCTTTGTCTGCAAACAGCAGCATTTCTTAGCTCAGTTCAGCACTGGCTCCGTCCGCAGCTCTGCCTGTTTGCTCTGGTGCTCGCTTTCTCTTGAAGGGGAGATTTATAGCTCAGGTGGCTGTAAACTGGGTTCCTGTCCTGGATGTCTGCAAGTTATGTTATAAAAATAGGCTGTTTATGGGGTCTTTCCGTTCCATGCAGCATTGTAATTGAATTAATTAAAACCCAGCTTTCTCCATGGCCAGGGTTACCTTCTACAGAAGTCCACAAGAGCTGTAACTGCTTCTCATAACCCCTAAATGGAAACAGCCTTCTTCGCCCCTTTTTTCCTCCCTTTGCCTTAATCCTCCCTCCCCACATTCTCCCAGTATCCAAAATAATAAGACAGGGCTGGCAGCCAACTCAGACCTCAGAAAAGGGAATTCCTGCCAATTCCTACACTAAACCTATGCAGTGCCTCGCTGCAAGACCTTAGCAAGAGTTCAGGAGGCAGCAGGCAAGCCCATCCTGCTTGCCCACTAGGAGAGGCAGCCAGCGTGATGGAGACCAGCACTGCAGAATGAACTGGAGTTTTGAGAGGGAGGTAAACTTCCCTTCACACTCCAACACATCCATAAAATTCTCATCTGGGGATACAGCAGAAATCCTTTCCTGACAGAGGACTAGAAGCACTCTAGACCTTTACAGAGATGCTCTGTCCAAAGAAGTTGGTAGACAAGCTGTTTGAAGACAAACGGACTCCATCCCAGGGGACATGGGGTCCAGCAGCACCAGGAGTCCAGAAGCACAGAAACATGCAGAGATGGCTGGGTGCTGGATTCGGGCTCCGTGGGAGCTCAGTGTGATCCAGAGAGCACTGCAGGGAACGAGGTCTTCCTGAGCATCTCCCAAACCCGTTGGGAAAGCTGGAAGAGAGCAATCAGACTTTTTTGACACGGGTGCTTTGAACCAAGTTTCTGGTGCCCTAAGCTGATGTGCAGCACCCTGCAACACCAGATAGCTCCTCACTTGCTGGTGAGAGCGTGGAATCTCCCTTCTCTCCACACAGTACCCATCCGTGAAGGGCAAGGTCTATATTCATTCAGGCAGACTGGCAAGTCCTCCATCGGTAGGGAACCATTAGGAAGAACCTGATGGCATCAGTGTGAATGGGACAGACACTCTGGAAGCTGGAGAACCAGGGAGAAGATCCTCCTTTGAGGAAGAGCTCAACAAGCATTGGGGATGTCATTATATACATTTACAGACATCTCAAAAGGTCTGCCTTTCCATCCTGGACCATCTCCAGAGAAAAAGGAATAAGCTTCAGTCTTTAGGAGGAGGGGAACTAGGATCTCTTGGCAGAGAGGAAGAGTCCTTGTTTTGCCCAGCAGAGTCAGCCTTGGCCTCTAAAGGGCTACCCCTGCTCTATCAGTCAAGTGTTTTCCTCTTGCCAACACTGCTCTGTACTTTCCAGGCCACAGCATCACACCGCTTTGGATCCCACATCCTTGAGGCTCCCATGTAGACAGACAACTGGTTCAAGACTCTCGGATGCTACTGAGTGCCACCACGTCAACCTGGCCGACTTGCATTTCCAGCTGGCCTCCAAACAAAGAGCACTGATACCAAGGCATCCATGACTAGGTAGCACATATCTTGAAGGCATCAATTCTAGAGAAGACTGCTGGAGGAGGCCAGGAGATTGTCCAGATAGGACTAAGCCCTCCAACTGACTTCAGCAAGCCAAGTCTAAAATGGGATCAACTAACTACTGTCCACTTTGGAGCTAAGGTGAGACAACCAAGCCCATCTGTGAGGGAAACAGTTGGGTAACTTTCACACCAGTGGAGATTTTCTATTTTCATCCCTGTGAAGGAAAGGAAGAACAGCTTTCCTCACTCCTCCCACCCTGATCAGGCTGAGAGGCACTTATTTGGCTGAAGAGCACAACTCAGACAAGATTTGCTGACAGGCAACAGGGCTGGAACTTCACTGCCTAACATTGCAGGGTGGCATTTCCACTGAAGTCAGCAGCTCTGCTTGGGCATAAAGCTGTTTGCCCAGAGGACCCGTAAAGAGCAGCCTGAGAAAATAAGATCTAATACAAAGGGACTTTAATACATCATCAGGACCAAATCAAGACATTTGGGAGGCAAACTGGAGGCAAGCCACTACAGGGGGACAGACAGGACAATGCCATAGGAAAATCATCTCCTCTCAGACCAGCCTTTTTCCTGGCAAGTACTCTACCGATAAGCTCACTAGTTCTGCAGTCCACCATTTTCCCTTTGGTTTAGACCAAAAAGTCCCTTTCAAAACTGCAGGAAACATTCCCACAAACAAAGTGTGGGTTAAGTACACCCTCCTTTTCCAAACGAAAACAGACGACCACCGAACCTCTGAAATCTGCCTATTGGCTGCAGAGCACCAAGGAGGTGCAATGAACTGGCAGTTCCTCATTCTTCCCTGTTGGAGCCAGGCTCACACTGTTAGCCAGCAAAGGTATATGTTCTGCTGCCGGCATGGCCATCCTCCCTCCCTTGTTCCAGAATCTTTCACTCAGGAAGAAAAATCTGGGGCCCACCTACATTTTCGGTTGGTCCATCACACCTAGGTATTAATGTGCTGCCCGTCTAGCTCAGCCTCCCAGACTGCAGTCTGCAGGGTGCAGAGGCAATGACATGGCTGAAAAGATAATTACATTTTTATTTCCAGAACTTACAGAATGGGACGGAGCCATTAAAAAAAAAAAAAGCAGGATTTCATTGCTCTGTTAGGATGTGGTAAGGTATCATCATCTCTAACATGGCAACAGAGAATGCCAGTCAGAACTTGACTATACCAGAACTTGCTTGAACACATGGCAAAGCACTTTGAGTGGGATTCATCTCACCCAAATGTAGACATCTCCAGCTGAGCTCAATCCCCAGCCCTCTTCAGAGTCAGCAGAAAACAATTCTATGATTCTATGATTCTATGATTCTATGATTCTATGATTCTATGATTCTGTGATCTGATCTGGCTGCGGATGTTTATGTGGCAGACTTCTCAGCAGTGCCGAGCACATTGAGGCTGCAGCTCTCCAGGGACGTGCTTCTGCTTTTACTGCACGGGCCATGAGTGAAGAGCGCACGTTCCCGAAACCTGCAAGTCGTCTGTTCTCCCTCCCGCAGCCAGTCCAAAGCAGATCCAGCTCACGCTGCTGCACTTTCCTATTCAGAAAACAGGCATGTTAGAAAGAATTGGGGAGATTTTCCCTGTAAGCTTCTCCCTTTCGGAACGGCCACTGTTATGAGGACGTTGGGAGTGACAGCTCCAGGAGCATCACTTCCCGACATGACCAAAACAGTTGGGTTTGATGATCTTAAGGGTCTTTTCCAGCCTAAATTATTCTATGATTCTCAGTCTGGTTTCCCAAAGCGTGGATGCCTTAAGCAGCATGAAATCTTGAAGCTGAGTTGCTCTGAAAAACGAGCACGTTCCCCAGAAAATACTACTGAAACCCGGTGTAGACATTTTGGAGCTCTCATGCAGAGGCTTGCTCTGCCTTTAATGGATGTGCTGGATAACCATGCCAATAGCAGCATGATTTTCCTGGTGAAGGAGGATAGCTCTATCAGGCACGCTCCTATTGCTAACATAAAGGTGCTTTACAGAGACAGGGCAATTTCTTCTCCACAAGGGAATTATAAGAGCAAAAAGCACCATTAGTCTGACAGAATTGCATCAGGACAGGGCAGTGTTTTAATTGTACCTGCTCGTGGATCCAGAGGCTCCCTCCTGACCTCCCAATGTGCAAGGCACCTCCTGCGAGATCTTGCGACAAGGCTACAGGAGAGCTGCCACACCAGACCGCAGCAGGTCATTTTGCCTCACAGCAAGCTTTTCTAAAGTACAGAGTTCTCAGGGCTTTTCTCCTGCTCCTTGGGCATCATTACATTTAGGCATCAGACAATAATTTTGGGAACGATGAATTCCATCCTGGACTGAGGCTTCACTGATGCACAGAGAGGCCAGAGGGGTCTGCCAGAAGTAAGCGTGTTGTAAAGATGAAATAAAGATCCAGGAGATGAGCGCCATTCAGCCTGGTCCATCGGATGGCCTGGTGATGTAGTGGCTTGAGAGGAGAGGCAGGTAGGCTTGGGGGAGCATGCAGCCCACCACGACTGTGCAAGCTGCACATTGTACGCCTGAGACGGGGGACCTCTGCTTTTTACAGCGTACAAAGTCAAAGGGACAGCGTTACCAAGGGGCACGCCTTACAGTCTGCGGTTACAGAATCCCAGAATCCCAGACTGGCAGGGGTTGGAAGGTCCCTCTAGAGCTCACCCAGTGCCCCCCACCCCTGCTCAAGCAGGCTCACGCAGAGCAGGGAGCACAGGACAGCAGCCAGGCAGGGGTTGAAGATCTCCAGAGAAGGAGACTCCACAGCCCCCATGGGCAGCCTGGGCCAGGGCTCGGGCACCCTCAAAGTCAATAAGTTCTTCCTCATGTTCAACTGGAACCTCTTCTGCTTCAGTATGTGCCCATGGCCCCTTGTCCTGGCACTGGGCACCACTGAGAAGAGTCTGGCTTTGTCCTCGTGACACCCACCCTTGAGATATTTGTAGGTGTTGATGAGATCCCCTTTCAGTCTTCTCTTCTCCAGGCTGAACAAGCCCAGCTCCCTCAGCCTTTCCTCGTAGGGGAGATGCTCCAGTCCCCTCATCACCTTTGCACCCCTCCTCTGGACTCTCTCTAGGAGTTCCTCATGTTTCTTGAACTGGGGAGCCCAGACTGGACAAAATACTCCAGGGTGGGTTACCTGGAGAGTGGTGGATTCCCTACCATTCTGCTTCTGCTTGCAAAAAGCACCCAGGTCATTAAAGCACAGGTTTCTGCTACAAGGTCATTCCTTACCTCTACCAGGAGTTGCTATATCTTTGTGGCCACTTCCCTTCTCTCTTGGTCTGATAGTAATGGCAACACACCTGCATTTTAAGTCTTGCTGTCATGTTGCTGTGGTGCTGCACATCCAAGTCTCCTGCACGTCACCTGGTGTGGTTACTCTGCTCCGCACTCCCACCGGGCAACACAGAGTTGCCGCCACCTCGTGTTATCACAGCTCTCACACCAGCTCCATGTGGGACATCCTGGCTCCCTGAAGCCACAGCTGAACACCCAATGTTTCTCCCTTCTTGCACACAAACCTGAAAAGACTGCGAGGGAAGCCTGGAGAAAACCAGAGCTCATAAGCAGCAAAAGGAAGCAGCTCCAAAAGTTTGGGATAAAAATCTCTTGCTCTTTTAAGCCAACCGTATGATTCGGGGGTGAGTGATGATGCCCGTCCCGGCGTCCCCTGCCCCACCAGGCAAGGTGCTGTGCCAAAGGCAGGTCCCAGCCTCACATGCATCAAACACCCTTGCACAGCACCCCGGTGCGTGGACACTGGAAGGCACCTGCAGGAGCAGGCACAGTCCCTCCCCGACAGAAGTGGCGTGAGAGGGGCTCCACGGCCGCGGGGGGCACGGCTGCTGTACAGGGGGCTGGCAGCTGCCCGTGAGGAGCAGCCAACAGCAAGGACCACACGACGGAGGGGAGGGAGAGGGGTGCCAATGGAAAGGCCATGCTTTATTATAAAGCACATTTGTAAATAGTTTATAAAGGGTTAATAAACGGTCAGCAGTGGCTTTCAGCGCCTTGCAGACGGGCACTCTGAGCACCCCGGACACACTGCCTGCAATGGGGGGCAAGCTGCCTATTAAAGCCACTCATTACCAGCCTTAATCCTTTCAAAACTACTTCCAAGTAGATGGAGCCTGAACAGGGTGCTGGACTGACAGGCAGGGGGGATCTTTTTCTATTCTGAAAGACAGTTGTGAGCTCTCCTCCTCTGCCAGGCTCCAGATGCCCCAGATGAGAGTGGTCAAGCACCCCAGCTCCTGCCAGGCTCCTCAGCTGGGGACATGGGGAGGCTGATGAGCCTGTGGGTTTAATGAGGAGATGACAGGGCAGCAGGTCGGGGGGAGAGGAGGCTTCATGCCTCAGGGTGGGAGCAGAGTGGCAGGGCACCAGGACCTGGGGGGCTGCAGAAGGGGTCTTTCAATAGCAATGGCTCTTCTGCAGGTGACACGAGCCCCAGCACCTCCAGTTCCACCAGCACAACCAGCACAACCAGCACAATCAGCACAACCAGCACAAGTCTAGGGCAAGGGCTCTGAGCTGTGCTGAGCCGGCAGGGCTGGAGAGCAAAGGACATCGCAGATCAGTGGAGTTGAACCTTCAGGCTTGGGGGCCTCAGCCCAGCCCATCTCAGCTCAGCACAGCCCAGCTCAGCTCAGCTCAGCACAGCTCAGCACAGCTCAGCACAGCACAGCACAGCCCAGCCCAGCACAGCACAGCCCAGCACAGCCCAGCTCAGCACAGCTCAGCCCAGCACAGACCAGCTCAGCCCAGCCCAGCTCAGCCCAGCTCAGCTCAGCACAGCCCAGCCCAGCTCATCAAAGTCTAGCCAAGGGGATGGCTGAGTCTCTCAGCCCAGCAGCCCCACACCCCAACCCAGTTCAGGGAACCAGACCGGACGCGGGGCAGGGACACCCTGCTCCTCCTGCCATGTCTGTGACCAACTCGCTGCCAGGCAGTGGCCTCCCGGGGTGGGGACTGCCAGCAGAGCTGGGCTGGGCTTGGGGCAGCGCAGAGCTGGCCCTGGGCTGTCCGTCCTCATGGCTGCGAGGCCATGGACGAGCAATGCCACACGCACGTCCCACCGGCCCTTGGTAAGGAACCACCAAATGATGCCCCAGCTGCTGCCACAAATTAATCCTCTCTACTTCTGGGAGGAAACACAGCCCTATGATTATCTGCTGCCTCAGTTTCCCCACCCCCAATAGAGAAAGCTGCCTCCTGGACCCAGGGGGAAAAAGAGAGCTTTAATGGTGCGAGAACACCAAGAACCTGGATAAACAGCCCTGAAAGGAGAAAGGCCACCCTTTCCCCGAAATGCAGGGTAACACTCCCCACTGCAGGCCACCAGCTCCTGCTTCGGGGAGCTCCAGGCTCTGGTGAGGGGTGGCTCCGATGGCTGCCCTTGCCTGGTGAGATAAAACCTAAATACTCATTAAAGCAGCACTTGGCAGAAACCCCATCCTCAATTACAAAAATCATTTCATTTTTTTTTATGAGTCTGAAGCCTTTGGGGCCTCGTAATCTAATTAAATAAAGCTTTCTCACTTTTCTCTTGCCTGCTCCCCTAGCTTCTGTTGTACCAGCAAAGGCAAATAGATATTTTTAATTTAGCAGAATCCCCCCACATTGTATATCCCCTTCTGGCCAGAAACCGCCTCTGCTCGCTCCATGCCTGTGTCCTGCTTGGGCAGGCTGGGTCCGCAGCCTGATTGCTTTTGTTCCTAGAAAGTGCCCAAAATGCCAGGGTCCCCGTCCGCCCCCATCCACTCCGACTGCCCAGGTACCCAGTGCCCTTCTGAGGACATGGGGGGGAAACGATGCTGCTTCAGGACACGCAAGAGGAGAGGCTGGGGGCGAACTGGTGAAGGCGCCATCCTCTCTCTCCATGTGTGCCCAACACCAGCCAAGGTCAGGTGCCCCCACGCACGGGGACAGGGCCCTCCGCGAGCCGGAGTAGGGCTCCCTGTGGGGGACGCTACAATCGGCGAGTCCTGCCCTGTACAGAGCAGTGCCTGCGTGTTTCTCCGAGCTGGCCTCAGACCACCCAGCTCCAGATCGGGTGCTGGAGGGAGAGGGAAAGGTATGGCAGGGAACACCCCCTCCCACTCTGTGAGGCTCCTTCCCACAACCGTGTGAAAGTTTTTGGAAAAAAAATTGTTCATTGGCCAAAAATTGCTGTTATAGGTCACCTAATTCTTACCCAGATTTGTGATGCATTTGTGCTGAAACCACTGAAGAGCTGGGTTTAAAAAAAATCCCCAAAGTGTAAAAAAAAAAGGTCACAAGAACTGAGCTTTATGCTTTGAATTGGGATCACGCAAGCAAACACAGAAAGCAAAAACTGAAACCAAAACTTGAAACCTTTCAATCTAGTTTGGCAGTAAAGCATTTCCCTGCACCTTACAATTTTTTAAGGATTTAACAGAAAAAAAAGATTTGGGTCAAATTTGTTTTTTCATATCAAGAAAATAACAGAGTGGCAACTGCCACAGAGGGGAGGAGAAGCTAGAGAGGCGCCCGAGCTCACGTCGTCTTCCCCGGGTTTTTCAGTGCGGCTGGTGAACCGTAAGCATGTCAGCCGCCTGGGTCCGATGCAAGAGCTCCCGCTCGATGCCGCTCAGGAGAGCTTGGGGGCATGTGCTCCACCGCCTGAAACGGGGGCAGCGCTGGGGTTGACTCTCCTAATGCAGCCCTGCAGGTTTTGTCTTTGGGCGGGGGGGGGGGTGTCCGTTCTCCATCACAGAGCCACAGAAAGGCCAGGGAGAGATGAGGAGCTCAGCTGCATCGCCTCAAGGGAGACGTAGGGTGGGAAGTGCCCGCCGAAGCCACTGAGTCCTTCTGTGAGCCACTCAGTCCAGAAGACGCTTCACCTCACAGGTCACAGAGCGGTCCTGTCCGCAGCGCCCTCCCTGTCACACTGACTGAGCTTGAAGCTCCGGGACAGACGGGGGGGCTCCCAAAGCTCAGGGGTCTCAGCTGGAGGGCAGGATATACAAAACCAGTGGAGTCGGGCGTTGCCGTAGTGAGGGCTCTGGGAGATAAGCCTGGGAACCAAACCATGTCCCATGATGTAGAGGAAGGCAGAAAACGCTGGGATGAATCCCACGCCCATCCTGCTTGAACGGAAACCTTGCCCCTTCCCTGAGCCCTGATGAGATGTCCCAAGGCAATGACAGGGCACCTCACCAACATCACCTTTGCTGGGAGCCGTTCAGGGTGCCTCAGAGAAGAAGAGGACCCAGGAGGAGGTGATGCAAGGCCTTCCTGAGCCGGTGGTACCACGAAGGGGGCACTCTGACCAGTTTGCATAGGACCCCTCAGAGTGGCACTGGGAGGAAGCCTTCAGGTTTGGTCTCCTTTTCCAGGTCCCAGAGCAAACGCAACTCCTGCCTAGGATGTGGGGATCAGCCGTTCCTTCAGACAACCCGGCAGCAGATAGCCTGAGCCACCACCCTGCAAGACTGGCTTACGTACCGCAGAGCTGAAAGCCCACAAGGGAAGGACGTGGTGCAATGGGAAGGAGGAAGAGAAAGCAGTGGAGGACATATAAGCTGTGGTGGTGAAGGGACAGGTGACAAACCACACGTCCAGTGCCCAGCTGAAGCCCAGAGCCCAGAAAAGTCATGGGGAGCACAAGAAGGGGCTGGGGCTCAGCTGCACGGCTGCTGCTCAGGCTGCTTGCAGCTCCTTAGGTTCTGTTGCCCTGCCTGGTGCAAGTGAGGGAGCATTGGGGTGGCTCCAGGGACAGGAGCAGCGTTTGCTCTAAAGAAGGAATCACCAGAATCCCTACCTGGGACTTGAGCAGGACTAGGTGCTGCTCAGGGTTGGGAAAGCCAGATTACGGACTGCAGGGAAGGACCCCCCTGAGCATCTCAGCTGTTCATCTCCTGGAGCTCCTGCAGGAAGACAAAGGGACAGCAGTGAGGATGAAGGGTGAGGTGGTTACTGTCTGGGCTGGACAAGTGCCTCTCCACCGGTGAGCCCAGCCTGCCAGCCACCTCCCCGGGGTCACAGAGCCAGAACTGACCCCGTCCCTCTCACTGCTGATTCTGGCACCATAACTGTCCCAGAAAAGCATCACAAGGCTCGTGTGCGGAAGGTACCACTCCTTGGGACCCATCTGACCACTGAGAGCCTGGATGCCCTGAGCCCCGTCCCAGCACATCCCTGGGAAAGGCATTTCCCTGCTGAAAGGGTGAGGAGGACGTTTTCACCCACAGCAAATCTGGCAAGGTGATGTCTCTGTGGCAGAGACTTTGTCAGCCAGCAAAGCAACGAGCAACCTCAAGAGATGTGGCCGTTTCCAGAAGCAGATCACTGGTGACTCCATGCATGCAACCTCCCAGCAGGCTTTTCCCTCAGCAGGAACCGCTCTGCCTGTAGCCAGCACCTTAGTGGCAGCAGCTCCCTCCTAGCCCAGAGAGCATCCTTCCAGCAACGCCATCAACCTGGGCAGGTCAGCAGGGCCACGCACAGATGTCTGCACTGAGCAGGCCTTTCTGGCAATGAGCACCAACTCCAGCTTTGGGCAGCACCACTGACACCACATGGGGCAGCTCCACAGACAGAGAAGGCGCTCCAGACTTCAAAGGAGACTTTTCACTTCAGTTCCTCTAAGTGGTGGCCTGACATACCCAGCGCTGTGTGTCTCGTGACAGGAATAGCACATACAGATCATGGCAGGGGCTGAAGCTTGTGGCAATGCTGGGTGGAGGGGTCTTCATCAGTGGGAAAACCCACGGAGGAAGGGGACAAAAAGGTGTTGGATGATGGAATGGAGGGAACAGAAGGGATGGGCCATAGGTTGAAGGCAAGAGGAGCAATGCAGGGTATTACAGCATGGGAGATGAGCTGTGAGCAGCACCAGTGGGGAGAGTGGAAAGCCAAGACACCCATAAAGGCTTCACGCTCAGAGCTGGATGCAGCCATAAAGAGAAATAAGGCGGATGCCTCCTGCCAAGTGCTACGTGTTCAACTCCATGTGAAGGGCCATGTGACAGGTCACATCAGAGTTGGGGTCAGAAAAGCACGTCCTCATCTTGGACACGACAGAAGCTGGTGTAAAAGTGCTGGATTCCCCCCGGCCACCCACTGCGCGGCTCTAATGAGCGGCCTCAGCAAAGAGCACGCTTGCTCCATCCACCCAGTCTCCATGAACCAGCGCTGCTTCCCTTTACCGCCACCGTCCCACTGCACCTGCAAATGGGTCCACACCATCTGGATATGGGACTGGCCTGGTGGTCAGAGTGAGCGGCTTGCTGGCAGATCTCCTGTGGCCTCTGCCCAGCGCCGCTGCCTTTACCTCGGCAAACTCACTTGGCCACACCAGGCCTCAGTTTCCCCAAAGAATAATACAGCCATGTCCTAGGGTGGGCTGAAGAGCGATAACATCCTGAGGCAGGAAAAAACTCGGTATTAATTCAGAATTACTTGGCTGCCAGCCTCATGGATCCACAGGGATCTCCAGGGCAAACCACCCACTTCAACACCACTTGTGCCTAACTTTTAGGGGGAAAGAAGAGACAAAATGAGGACCATCCATTTTGTGAATCAGCCATCTCTCCGACTTCCCCTCTGGGCTCAGCCGCCCACTTTCAGACTTTATCCATTGTTTGCTTGGACTTGGACAGGAAAAAATCACGTTAAAGAAAATCCTGGCTGAATCCCACACTTTAGAGAGGTTGCAATGGACAATTTGACAAGGACATGGGGATTTAGCATATTTTTAATACAAAGATATCTAATGATAATGTGCTACACCCCTGGCTAAAAACATTATCTATTGGCATGGGGGGGATTTAAGCTGTAATACCAGCCACTGTAATGCAGGCCTGGAACTCCATGCAAATGTTACCCTGATCCAACAGCTACAAAGCTCTGTTTATCCTGGTAATTAATTCTCTCTTATGTTTAGTGATACAATTAGCGAAACCCTGCCATTCTGACGGGCTTGCTTCCACCAGTGCCTTTTACTATATTTACATCCCCACAATAGGCTCGGTCTTAAAGAAAAGGGTGAAATTGCATTTATGGAGACAATGCCCCATGCATTCCCCAAGCATTTTACAGATGCAAAGTTAGGCTCCAAATTGCATGTTTATTGTGTGAGCACACAATGAGCTCAGATTAAATATTGACTAAACCCAGCCTAACACCCAAAATAATGAAGATGAGCACAATAGGGTGATTTACTCCTGGCTGCTGGAGAAATACACATCTGTAACATATGACATGCCCTTCCCACAGATACACTCTTTGTATTCCAGCTAGCCTTTGGCAGGAAAATTTCATTCTCATAAATTATGCATCTTCTTCCCCAACTGCCAACACATTCATATTACCAGTTGCAAAGGAAAGAAATATAATAACAAAACCCCAATGCCACCCCCCTGATACAGGAATGAGCAGGTGACTGGCTCCTTGTACCCTCAAAGTTGAGGCAGGAAAATGGAAGATAAATAGGGCTAAAATCAGGGAATCCTTTCCCTTTTGTCCCCCAAGATGTGGGAGCCTGCAGGGAGGTGTGGGCATGGCAGGTGCTTGTTTGGAAAGTACTCCCAGCCCTAGCTGTGCTCTGAAACTATCCGTCCTTCTCACGCCTTCCTCCTTCCCAGGCTCATAGAAGGAATTCAGGGAGACACTGATGCTAATATCACAATAACAGAGCTGAAGAGGGGGCAACACGCACCCTTCGCGGCAGCTCGACCTCTAAATCTGCTAATAGCGGGTCCTGCTTTGTTCAAGATTAAAAGAAATCGTAGCCTAGCACAAACAAAAAGACATGGGAGGCAAGGCAGGAGCTCGCTCGGCAGCAAAGCCCCACTCCAGTCCAGATGCAGTCATATCACTTCAGCTTCTCCGTACCATCTCCATGACAACCATGTAATTTGGATGCAATAACCACTGCTAAATTGATCTTTAAATGTAGCTTTGTTATAAAACATAATACTGAACATGTCAGGCTCAGGATAAAGAGGAGTAACCCCCCACCAACAAGAGCTGTGATTTAAGAGCCCCCCTTTAATTTCCAGCTGCCCAACAGTCTTGATATTCCAATAATTATGTGGATGAGCGGATTTTGAAATCGGCAACGGCAAACACCATCCGTGTGTGTGTGTATGGCATGCTGTAGTATAACATCGCAAATGAGACACCACATCAAGAGCTGGAAAAATGTGCCGATGTACGTTCGGAGAACGGGCATCTTGCCACAGGCACGCGCAGGCACGCGCACACACACACGTACAGGGAGGCTCAGTCCCTGGCAGCTGGAGCACGCAGTTGATGTATCAAATAACCCTCGTAAGAATCAAACTGCGCACAACTATGCAAAATAGGATGGGGATCGCTGTACCGCACACCAGACAATGAGAGCGAGGCAGCTCACATTCACACTTACCCGAGCAACGAGCTGTTTATTTTCTGGTCTCTTCGCAAATGCAGCTCCCTTTTCTCTTCAACAATCCATGCAAAATAATCTGCAGTCCCACCGACGGAGGAGTGGCCCCGTCCCTCCCCCTCCACCACCTTGCCAGATCTCCCTGTTATTGGCTCCCTTCGCCCTTCCCTCCGGCTCTCCCTCTCCCGTTGGCGATGGTTACACCCCCCAGCCTTCCCCCAAGGTGTCAAGAGGCTGCCGGGGATCCAGCAGGCAGGGTGGGAGGGGACGGAAAGAGGGGGAGGAGGCAGGGAGCGATGGTGAATGGACCAAGTGAGCGGATGGAATAAAGCCCTTGCTGGAGAAGCCCCCGGAGGAGCAGGCGGCAGGAGCAGACCCTGCCGCCTGGCTGGGAGGCTCCGCTCACCGCTCGGGCTGCACAGGAGCTGCCAAGGATATCCCCAGGGGTGTCAGGGCTTGTCCCCATGCCTGCACCCGCAAAGCGCTGGGGGACAGCTCTACTGCCTGCCAGCAAACCGCCGCCCTGCAGGCTGAGGCTGGCTTGAAGTTTTGGGTTGAAATCCTACCAAATGCTCCCACTATCTTTAACAACTGATGCACTTCCATACACAGAGGTACAGCACTGGAAATGCCTCAAGGGCCCACCCTGGTGCAGACCCCAGTACTGCAAGTCAGCTTGCTCCATGCCTCTGGGTGCTCCCACCTGCCACAGCCTCATCCTATCCATCCCATCCATCCCATCCCACCGCATTGCATCCCATCCATCCCATCCCATCCCATCCCATCCCATCCCATCCCATCCCATCCCATCCCATCGTATCCCATCACATCCCATCCCACCCCACCCCATGGCCAGAGAGCCCTGCTGGCCTCCAGCAGTGGTGCTGCCCAGCTGCCTGCCTTGCCCCAGCGCCACCCCACCATGGCAGGCCGGACCACATGCCTGCTCACCACCGCTGGGACCTTCTTGGGCAAGGCTGATGCATCTCTGCCCTGACAGCCCTTATGTACAAAGGCAATGGTTTTGCCTACACGCTAACGCAGGCATCTGGCTCACCAAGGTGGCTGGGGATGCAGTGTGGAGTGGAGAGGCACAGGGTCACAACACTTTTCCTTCTTTGGGGGGCCCCTGACTTTACTCACTGCTGTAGGGAAACCACCACCTCTTGGCCATTTGGTGGCTGCAATGCAACAGGCGTTTTCACGGGCATACAGGTGAGAGGTGTGGGTGGTCTCTGGCTCATGTTGGCCAGCTGGAGCACAAGCCCATATTCCCTCAGCCTGAGCTCGCTGGGGCAGTGGCCAGCTAGAGATGGCACACACCTTCGCACTGGGATTTCCCACCTCTTTCTGACCTATCTGCCCCAGGATGCTCTCCCATCTGCCCCAGGGTGCTCACCCATCTGCCCCAGGGTGCTCGCCCATCTGCCTGACTGCTTCGCAGGGATGTGCGATGCCTGCCTGCCCTCAGCCCAGTGCCTCGTGGTGGCCACAGCACCACATGCATGCACCATCCTAAGAGCTCACAGGGGACTGGGGGCTCCCTCAGCAGCACGCAGAGAGAGCAACCCCAGGCTGGACCCTTAAGACAAGAAGAAGGGCTTGGCGTCTGCCCCAAGACAGCCGTGTGTATTCCAAGACAGCCGATGGCTTCCTGATTCCCTGGAGAAAACCTCTCCCTAGACCTCTGTGCCTCTTGGAAAGCTTGCTCCAGAGGAAGCACACTGCTGAATGAGAAGACAAATCCCCAAAATTCCCAATTAAAAAATATCGTTACATTGTATAGCCATACATCCAAACACCGAAGCGCAGCCATTAGATAAAATAACGTGCCGGAGCAGCTCAGCAGGGCACAGCCCTCTGTTCCTGCAGAAGGGATACCCCACCGCATAGCGCACGGGGTTGTTTGCCAGGGATAGTATCGGTAATGAACCATGTAATGAGCCACGCTGCAGCTACACGCAGGAGTGATCCAACAAACGCAAGTGTGAATGAAGGTTACCATGCTGGGCCGGCACGAAATGCATCTCGTGGCCACAGACGCGGGCCGTAAGCAGCCAGACGCGTCCAGGCACAGGGCTTGTAACCACCCTTGGAGTTCCTTCATCTAAGGGACACGGTTCACCCTATGCCGTTGCTCAAGTCTGTCCTGCTCCTCTCTCTGATCAATTCTAATGCATTTGTGATCAACCAATTATCAGGTTAGGGTGCTTTAACAAAAAAAAAATAAAGTTAAAAAAAAAAAGCACAATCAATATTCATCAGTCTGTTGTACCGCTTAGGTCTGATGGCAAGTAACAAAATCCAATTTCTGCGTAACCAGCCCTAGGAAGTGACATTTTGCAGCATGAGAATATGAGGTTCTAGTTTCTAAGAATAGCGGGGCTCCGAATAACGAGGTTATCAATCACTCTGCTGCTGGGAATGAGCCCATCAACAGCTGTATTCGGGAAGAAACCTCCTCTCATCCCTTGAGCAGGGTGCTGTGCTTGTCCTTACCATTTGTGAGATGCTTTTAACAGTAGCGGAGTACTGATATCTCCCTGGATTGCCGGTAGACTTGTGTTAGATGCCTTGCATATGTCGTAACTTTTTTTTTGAGTTCAGAAAACTCCTAAACTATAGTGATTTTGGACATGTTTAACAGCCTGGATGTGCACGTGAATGTGCAGGTGCCGTTTGCCACCTGGGACTTGAGTTCCCTGGGGAAGCAGGAGCAACCTAGGGAGAGGCCACCTTCCTTCCACACCGACAGCCCACATGGAACGAAAGCACCACATCTGGGAACCCTCCAGGCAGCAGGGAACTGCAGGGACCAGGACTAAACAGGCATGCAAGTCAACCAGCTACACTCTACAGACTGTGGAAACACTCCAGCCAGGCTGGTGGGAGAGGCAGGCATCTGGGAAAAGATGGGACCCTGTGGGCTGGAGATCGTTCACAGCCACGTTCCCCCCGATAAGCCTGAGCCCCAAGGCTCACTGAGGCTGGCTGCCTTTCAGTCCTGGCTCTGCGCCCTCTTCCTGAGTGGAGAAGCCAGGAGCACTTACCCTATTATCCCAGGGGGTCTATTGACTTCGCCTGTCAATTTAAAACACGTCAGCTCAGTGCCTACATTTGAAATGCCCCGTTCCCTGTTACAAGCAGTTTTCCAGTCATGCCTTGCTCCTGGTACCTTGTGTGGCTCCTAAGGATGCTCCTGGGTGCTGCTCAGCCTTCGCCTTAATTTTTGCTATGAAAACATCGCAAGTGTTCGCATGCACCCAGGAATAATTTTTCTTCCATGTCCTTCCGCAGGTATTTTTCTCAGGAAATCCCTTGGATTTCCCAGGTGGGAGTCACTGCCTTTCAGTACAAGCCATTTTGATGGAAGCCAGAATTAGAAGATTGCCCTGTGAGGACCTTGCTGCCTGCTCATTGCAGGTGGTGCAGGTAGGGGGATGTGGAGGGGAATAAGAGCCCTCTGAAGAAGGGTCAGTCCCTGTGAGTCCTTGTCTGCATTTCTCCTGACACTTAAAATCATCTCTTTGCTCTGGATAACGGCTGTCCTGAAAAGTCTGCCCTGGAGCTGCTTGAGCAGACTGCTGAGACGCAGAAGCGGAGGTTCACAGCAGGGGCACCAGGGCCAGAGGGGAGATGGTTCCTCACGGCTGTGTCAGTGGGCAGGGAGAGCCGAGATGTGTTAGTCTTACCCTGTGTGGCTGGATGACAGCAGAAATGATGCTTTAAAAATAATCATGAGCGAAAGGCTGAATGCAAAGAGGTCCCTTAGAGCTCTGAGGCAGAAGGGTTGCTAACAGGTTTGTAAGTCTGGGAAGATGGGAAGGGGAGTGGGAACAGGAGAGTCGCTTGGAAGAGGGGCCAGGGAAAGCGTGCGCCCTGTGTGCGTGGGCACGTGCATCCGTGCACGCGAGTGCATGCCCCTGGGCAGACTCCACAGTGCACAATGCTTGGCTGGATCAGGGCTGAAGCCTCGGAGGCTGAACACGAGACCCACAGCCGGCTCCCCTTCTCCAGCCGCATCCCTTCCTGCTCCACAGTGGCTTATTCTGGGGTGGCTCATGCTTGGTGTGGGATCACAGAGCCACTGGGGCACCACAGTGCCATGATGGGTCTGGAGATGGTGGGGGGGGGAGATGCTAGCCTTGTCCAGGTTGTGAATTATAGGGATATTGTCAGGAGCCTTTGCTTTAACAGCCAGCTGAAAACTCTTTGGCCTGACAGGCTTGGAAAGTCCAGATGAAATGTGTCCTCCAGTAAAGAAGCTGCCACTTACGTACAGGAAAAAAACACCTTCACCCCAGGAGAAAGACCCCCTACTCCCTGTGGGCTGGTGTCACCCTGCAACCATTGGCTCTTCTTAGCTGACAAAGCCCTGCTATCGCAAGCAGTTTCCCCTAGGAAACGTCTTTTTCCCATAGGCTGTGACCAGTTCCCCTAATAACCTCCTCCTGGATACACACTCAAGTGGAGCTAGTTTAGTGGCTTCATAGGACTCTGGTTTTCTACACCCCAGTTTGTTAGTCGAGCTCCTCAATAACTTCCTGGGTGCTAGGCCAGGACTCAGGCTTGAGCACCAGTACCAGCCTGGCCAGTGCCCAGCACAGCCACCGTTCTCTGCAGTGCCCTCTGGAAGTCCCAGAATGCCCCTGTGCACAGCACAAATCTCCTGTGAGAGGCCTTGTCACCTCTCTCGTGCGTGCAGAAGGAATCTTGATGTGCTCTGGAGGTTTTTGATCCCCTGCCTAGCGTAGGCATTTCTGCCTGGGAAATCCCAGCCTGGAAAATGGGAGACATCATTCCTGGCATTTCAGGTTTTGGCAGAAAGCAAGACTGATGCTGCTGGATGATCACTCTGTTCGCTCTCTATCTTCCTGCAAGTCAACTTTCGGATGAGTCACTGTCCTCCAAAAAGCCACCTTCCCTCTGCTCGCGGGGGTTCCTGCGTGCATGAATTTGCATTTGTTGTCCTGAGAGCCTATCGCTGACATAAAATCAGCTCCCCAAGCAGACCCAACCACTCTCAGCATCTGACTTGTCCTGATTTCGCTAACTTTCTGTGTATGAAGACTCCATCCTCAGCAACTGATCTGAGCAAGCCCCCAGAAGTCCAGCAGGGAGTCTGCTGCTCTCCTGGCTGCAAGGGGTCTGCAGCGCATCCTCCATATTCCCGTGCAAGGAGTCTCCCCCTCTCTGCCATTCATCATCTCACCTAAACAAATACCCTATTTCATCTGACTAATCTGAGGTTCAAATACACCCCAACGCCCCAGGTACCAATATACATGGAGTACCAATGCCCTAAAAGGGTTTCTCAGCCACGTCTTATGAAACGGTATTTTTTCTAGTCCTAGCTACGTGCAAAAATTTCAGTTTACCAGTTGTCGCTTAACATGCTGCCTGGTTACTGCTGGAGCAAGAAACTTCCCATCATGGCTGTAGGATAGGAACCCCTCAGGTTGCTTTTCTCCAGAGCTATGAATCTTTGGCCAGACCCTTCTTTTTTGGCAGCATCAGAGCAGACTCTCTCACCACCTTCATCTAAAACCAACATGCAGCATTTATTTTCTTCCTGACTTACAGGCATATAAAACACATCCATGCATATAAAGCACATACATACATGCATATAAAGCACATACATGCATATAAAGCACATACATGTATATAAAGCACATACATACATGCATGCAAAGCACATCCATGCATATAAAGCACATACATGCACACTCTCTCGCAGCCCTTAGTCCCAGTGAACATCATTTTCATTGACTGCTCTTTCAGATCAGCTTTCCTGGTCTCTGCGTTACACAACCGTTAATTCATAGCTGTTGTTACCAAATCCCTTCTTTTTCTATTTGGGTTTTTTATTACTGTTATTATCACTGCTTTTCTCTTCCTTAACAATGATAGATTCTTAGCCAAGAATATCTTCGATGACTGCAAAATTGTGTGCATGCTGTGGAGAAGACAGCATCTATCAAAGTTTTCTTAAACAACCCTCATTTGTAACACACGTTATTTTGTCTCAGTTTTTCCTCCAATCGTTTCTTGCTTGTAATTGTTCTCAGCTTAGGAAAATTTACCGCTTTAAAGTGCCTTGCATATGCATTATCAACTTAGGATTACATTCTGCTCGTAACAAATGCAATTAGGCCATTTAAGCAACCATTAATTCTGAGTTCAGTAATCAATTCACCTTTGTCTGTCAGCCTGAGGTCTGGTACAGAATTACACCGAATTCACCGCAGTACTTTCGGTAACAGAAAATTATCATCCATCATTTTGAGAAACTCTGGGTCTGCGTTTCGTGGCAGCAGCACAAGTCCTTCAACATCTCTCCCTGAGGCTGAAAAGCTGTTCTGTGAATGTGGATTTTCTCTCACTTTGTTATGAAGCTGTTTAGGGATGCTATTTGCCCAGCCCCCTGGTTCAATCTGGTGCTGGGGCAGATCCAACCTGAATGGAAGAGCAGCCCTTGGCTGTACATTAGGACAAGCTTGTGGACAGTGTTCCAGGAAAGGCCAGCGATGTGGAGGCGAAAAAGCTACAGGTTATCGGGCTCTGTTAGCAAATCCACTCGCCCTACCCAATGGAAAGCAGCTTGGAGACGTGCCCGCAGCTCCACCACGCATGCCCCAAGTGCCGTGTCACCCGAGTGCTGCCCTGGGGAGGCAAAGCTCTGCCGCACCTCCCGCGAGCCCTGCACAGCGGCACCACCCCAGCTCACCGGTATTTCCAGCGTGGTCCCCACCAGCCAGATGCGGGATGTGCCAGGCAGCGTGTGGCTTTCTCCATGCACCCGACACCGCTTGGCTCCTGGATTCCTACGAAGGTCTCATCTCCATCCCTCTGTCCTGCCAGCCCTGGGTGACAAGGGTGTCCTGTGATTCAGGCCTGTGTCAGTGTGTCTTGGAGTCATCCAGGATGTCAAATTTCTTTGCTGAAATGAGAATTTCTGATGTCCGTTTAATGCCCAGATGCGTGGCATTGACATATGGGATGACTGCACAACCTCCTTTCCTCTCACTCATCCGCATTTCAAATTCAGATGCATATAAAGGTGCTACTGATAACTGTGTTCAGTTATACAGAGCTTATCGTTTGCTGTGATGACCAAATCTGATTCACAGTTCAGAGGAGTCACCTTCCAAAGGCATTTGCTAGGGCCACCTCTACTAGGGGCTCCTGCCAGTCCCCACACCCTGAATACTGTGGTTGTCTTCAGAGCATCCTTGCAGCCTGTGGTGGCAGACTGCATCCTGCCTCACGGATGAAGCAGTCTCCCTGGCAGGCAGTCTGCCCAGAGCCCGCATCATCCAGATGTGCTGTGAGCTGCCCAGGACTCAGTACTGACTGCTGGGCATCCCTGACCACATTGCAGGGAGGAGGCAGGGGAGCGGCGGCTGCAGAGAGACATAATTTGTGCTTCCTCACGTCACTCAGGTTGTGTAGGGTCCTGACACCTCTGGGAGGCTTTCTCTTGCCAAACTGCAGTGATTCCACCTCAGTCTGCCTGGACTCTTGCTCCTTTGGCGATGTCTCATGCTGGGCTGGCAGTGCTGGTCGCAGCATGGTGGCGGATACTGAAGAGGGTTTTGCTCAGAGCTTGTGCTTGTTCAGGGCTTGGACGCAGCCTGAAGCTGGGTGGAGGCCATGAGAAGTAATTTTGCTGCCTGTGGGCAGGTTCACTGAAGTGAAGGGGCAGAGAACAGAGGAGGGAACTTGCTGTTACCTGAGACAACCCAAGACGGGGAAGGAGAAGATGCTTCAGGGGTGGAAGACCTCAGCCTATAGGATCAGGTATAGTGACCAAGGATGGCAGAAAGGTCTACCCAAGGGAAGCCTCGCTGTCCACGCACCAGGGGAGTATTGCGTCTATAACCATCACTTGCCTTCACCTTTAAGGCACATGGAGACTGTCGGTCTGCATGCAACCCAGGGGCCACAGCCAGGAGCTCCGGCTCTGATTTCCAAAGACTTGGGATGGGGGAAGGGGGATTAAAAACAAATTTTGGAATGGTAAATCTGATTTACATTATATTGTCTATAAATGTAAGTTTTCAGATAGTGGAAAGGGACATTAAAATTATCTGATGTTTCATTTAAGCTCAAGAGATAGGGTCTGGCTGGAAGATGTGGGGAATGGAAGCCCAGAGGTTGTGGGGCTCCCACACCCAGGACGGCATGGGGTTGCGGTAGGACAGCCAGCAACGATGAGGCTTGCAGCTACACGAACCTCTGCGAGGAGGATCTCAGCTACGTGAACCTCTGGGAGGAGGATCTCAGCATCTTCTCTGCCCCGAGCATTCCTGGGGTGCTAAAGTGGATTCCGTAAGAGGGACGCTTTGGGATGCTGGTGGGGAGATGATGCCACTGAATTACCATTAGCTACATGTGCCCTTAGGACTGTTGTAGCTGTAGCATTTAATCTTGCTGAAATGACCACTGGAATCAGGGCAGGGAGAATAAAGCTCCACGGCTGAAGCCATCCCAGCCACCTAACATCTCTGCGGCTAGTTGCACCAGAAGGGGCAAAGGACAAATTATTCAGCAGCTGGACTGAGAGACTAAACCAAAACTATTTCTGACAAAGCAATTAGCTATAGCCCAATGTTTAATCTCCTTTGAGCTAAGACTCAGGGGAAGATAGTTATCTTCTGCAAGTAGGGGGATAAGGAGCAGTTAAACAATTTAGGAAAAAAATCAATTTCTGTAACTATCAGAACAAGTCCATTCGCAATGAAGAACTACAACTGGAACCTTTACGACCTGAGTTTTCCTTGTCTGAAACTCCCACGGGAAGCTATGAAACGGCTGAGCTGACAAAATATGTTTCATTTGCAAAGAAATATTTTTTTAATTTAATTTTTTCCCTTCATTTCACTTCCAGATGCTCTGCTTGCATTCTAGCCGAGCTGAATTTCTGAGAGGCCTTGGGAAGGGACAGTTCACCGGGTGGGGATCAGGAAAGAGGCTGAGACAGGCCTGGAAATGCTGGTACTGTCCCTCGTGCATTAGCACATCTGCTGCTGCCACCGCTGAGGGCATCAAGGGCACGGCCATAATCAAGCTTCCTTCATCCAGCCTTCCAGCCGTTCATAGATCTCCTCACTGGGGTTCAAGGTTTTCAAAGATCTCGATCACAGGACATGTTCCCGTAGAGCCATCATCCCTGGGGCCACTGCACACCACCAGCACACGTCCAGGATGGGAACCCTAGTTTCAATGGGGGAGTTTATCATTCCTCAGCCACGGGTCGGTGTGGGACTGAGACGCGGTTAAGTTGTTCCCCAGCCTGCGCTACCTTTTAACTCAATTTCCATCTCCTAAGCCACTGCTGATGTCTGTCTAAATAATCATTATCTCCACAACCATGCTGATTTTTAGCTTGCACCGAGTCTCGCAGAGCAGATTTGGAGCTCTTGAAAGGATGCTGAGCTCAGGAAGCTGCCGCCCTGAGCGGCTCTGGATGTTTGTCGCATTTCTCTGGCTGGATTTTTTGATGCACACGCAAACACACACCCTGTGTGCACGCGCACTCTGTCGGGTCTGTTGCCTAAGTGAATACTTGCCATCAGATCTTCGAAGCCACGGCACGTTTTTAATCAGTCAGATAATTCAATCATTCATTTCAGACCTGCTCAGCACAGCTGTCATTTTCAAGCATCAAAGCTCCGCTGTCAAAACCCGCACAGGCTGGGGGTTCGTTCAGGCATCACTCTTTCAAAGCGCTGGAGGGGGAGCGGAGGGGGTGCAGAGGGAAAGAACGGGATGGATTAAATGAGCTTATTATAAATACTTCTGAAGCTACCAGCCAAGCATCCTCAGCAGAGAACAATGGCATGGCACAAGGGCGACTCAGGGATCTGCAGGATTTATAAGGTATTTGCAAATCTCACTTTTGAATTGCAGAGCAGGGAGAAGTGGGGGGCGGGATGGTGCCAGATGAAGCTTCCTGCCTGAGATGCTCAAAGCCACCAAACGGGATTTGGATGTCTGGTCCTCATTAAAATTAATAGAAATTGGGTGCCCAGACTTACAGACAGCTTTCAAAAGCTTCGCCTCCATTTATAATTAATGTTCCCAAGAGGGTGACTAAATATTTATACAATAGGTCATGTTATATGCAAAACGGAAGAGGTACCTATTGGTAGATCAGGGACCAAGAGAAGGAGAACTTGATGGGATGTCAGGTTCAATCTGCCTCGTCCCTTGTTTAAAGCTCTTCTACTTGCAAGTCTCCAGCAGCTCCCACTAGATCAGCAGCTGGGGTGGTAGCTCCAGCAACTATCATGTTCTCAGGGTAAGATACAACACAACAAATTAAAATGGCAGCTTTACAGCTTTCCTGGGTTCTCCTCCTCTTCCTCCCCACAGCTCTGAATTCCTTCACCGACTCACTTCACCTCTGCAAGTCTCGATTTCCAGTATGAAAAATACACAATATCACTGAGTTTACCCAGTGTGGGAGTGCAGTGGAGCTTAATCCATAAAAACTCCTCTGCCTTGGTCACAGATGCTATAGACGGCAGACTCCAAGTCAAAGAGTGGCACTAAACTGCCTCCAGGCCTTAGCAAAGCCCAGGCTGGACCTGTACCACTGCATTTGCTCCGTGGCAATGGAGTAAGTCAGTGTACAAAGCTGGTGGGTTGAACCCTGAGAGCATCCGAGGGGTCTATGCTCTGGCGGTGAAAGCTTGGTATTCCTGCGGGGGAAGTCCAAAGCAACCAAGTCCTGTCCTGGTTTATTTGTCCCCCAGGGAAAACTCTTCCTCAGCTGGGCCATGCCTTAAACCCTGCCCTGGCTGATCCGCTGAGAGGGTGTCCGTGGAAGTTTGGGCCTTGTGTATCAGGTAGCCTTGGGTCCTGACGCAGAAGAGCTCCCAAGCTTGGTTTAAGACGACCACTTGGGGTGGGCTTGATGATTGCAGGGCTTTACAGTGCTTTAATGGAAGAGATTCAATTCCTCCAACCTTTGAAAATTTGCCTTTTAATTTTTTTCTTCCATGCCTCATCAGAAGCCATTGGATGGAGAAGCTCTGCTGACTCAGGAAACATGGAGACCCCTGAAGTGTCCCCCCATCCTTGGGCATCTCCAGGTTTGTCAAAGCCCAGATGGATGTATTGTACCTCAGCGCTCATCTGGGATTCCTCTGTAGGTCCCCAACTTCTAGGATGCAAGTTGTAGCTCCAGCTTCACTGAAAGGACACAAAGCTCAGGCAAAGGACAGGCGGTCTGGTCTTGTGTCCATAGTCAAATACCCTCTGTTGCAAAGGCATGCATTACACTCCTGGCCTCCAGCTTCTGGTCAGCTTGCTCTTCTTCTGTACTGCACTAGAAATCATCAGTAGCTGACATTGCCTTTCCCTGTAACCTTGGATGCATTACACATAGACCTTCCTTTGGTTCTCCTACCCATCCTGACCATATTTCACAGCACAACATGGGCTATGGTTAGTGTCAAGGTTGTCTTAGCACAGATACACAAAGGTATATGCAGCCACTCCAAAGATGAACCTGAACGTGAGCTACAGCCACATCACCTGAACCACACAGCCCATCATGCACTGCAAAGGGGAAAGAAGGCATCGCTCCTCTCTAACTCCACGGCCAGTCTGCTTGGCATGGGACATTCACTGTTCCATGGCCTTGCTCCGAATTAAAACAATTGGCTTTGCAAGACAAACATTCAAATTCAAGGCTTAGAGATGTTGTCCCCAGACAAGATGTCAGGAGAGCATCAAGGACTCATAAAGAATAAACCAGCTTCATTTTCCTTGTGAATACCTGTCTGCTTATTTTTTAATTAAACAACAGCTGGGTGTAGGCTTGTGAGACAGCAGAAGGATCCCAAGACAGAGGAGATTAGGTGATCTACGCAATGCGGGAACGTAAACCCTTCCTACCGCTGCAGCTGACGCTGGCAGAATCCACTCCATCACCAAACTCATCACTACAACAAGCTTCTACAAAGGATTTCAAGCATGTAGTCTCAGAAGCAATCATGTACCCCACACTACAGTCAACTCTCCATTTTGTAAAAGAGATGGGGTCATGGGCAGGGATTTTAGGAGCAGGTTAGAGAAGCCTCTGTTTGCAATGACCTACGTAAGAACTGGTCCAGTCTTCAGGCATAGGCGTGGACTAGGACACCTCTCAAAGCTCCTGCCAGCCCTGCAGATCTATGACTTGTTGATATAGATGTAGGTGAAAATCTGACTGTCTGTGTTTCCTTATCGCATAGACTTGGGGACAAGGTGAGCTTCCCCTCAGCGCTTGGCCATGGAGGTAGGGCTGTGAACCCCTGGCAGGACATAGAATCATAGAATGATAGAATGGTTTGGGTTGGAAGGGAGCCCTAGAGGTCATCTAGTCCGACCCCAGCATAGCCTTGGGACCATTCATGTCTTGGCCTTGCTACCAAGAAGCCAAGCCTGCACCCCTCTGACACGTGTGCAGTTATGAAGAAAAGACTGGGACCAAGGACCTGTGCTGCTCAGCCCCAGAAATGCCCCTTCACAGCCTCTGGGACGCTGACCCACCCCTCCTGCTAAGCCACAGATGCCACCCTCCTTGCTGCTGAGCAAGGCTATGCCAGGCACCCATGCTGGGAACACAACCGTGCTCCCAAAGAGACCTGCACAGGCTGCTGCACTCTCAAACTGCCCTACATTGGAGTGAACAAGCTCCTTTCTGAAGGAAGATAATTGCTCTATTTAAAAACTAAGTGGTTCAAGGAGGAAAACGCAGGTAAGAGTGTCTGATGCTCCGAGCTCGGGGTGGGAAGCAGGGGGTGTGCAGGGCAGAGCAGAGGCATGGCCGCTTTGTTGGATGGTCAAAATGCTGGATGAAAAACATGAGTCCAGGTGCTAGTCTGTCCCCAGCCCAGCCGAATCGGTGCTGCTGGAGAGAGCAGAGACCTCAGAGGGAGAAGCGGGTGCCCCTCCTCGGGGTACCCAGCTGCAAGGCTGGGCATCCTTAAAAGCCAGAGGGAAAAGGCTCCCAGTGGAACAACGAGCGTCTGTCCTCTCTTGCCTCTGCCCCCTCCATCCACAAGTTCAGGCTTTCGTGGCCACACAGGAGGTCCCCGGAGCACGGCAGGTCAGCCTGCTAGGCCAGCGCCCTTCCATGGGCTGGTGGGAGAGCCAGCGCTGCGAAGCCCAGCCGTGCGGAGGAGCAGCCCCCGCCACGGGGACAGCTCGTGAGGAAGCTTCTCTGGGGAAAATAGTTGCTGCTTCGGCAAACCGTCTCCCAGAGCAAAGACCAACAAACTGGAGCAGACAACAACAGAGTCATTAATAAGGCCAAGCCTGGCATCTTCCTGGATCCCCCCCATCACCGTGATCGGTGATTTCACCAAGCAAGCACAGAAGAGGCCTCTTCAGCAGAGTTTTGTCTCTGCTGCTTAAAATTCAATAGCTCCACTTGCCAAGCGGGCAGGAAAGAAACAGTTTTTGTACGTTAGCAGCTCGCCCCCGCCCCCCATCCCCATTTGTATGGAGGACGCTCTCCAGTTTGAACTTGGCAGAGAAGCCCCTGGCCTGCAGGGAAGGGCACCAAGAGGCTTGAAGGATGTGTCGGCTGCTTCCTAGCCCTGCTGGACAGGCACTGGCCCTGGCAGAGACGGCTCCCGTTTGAATGTCCCGTGGCTGGAGGTCAGAGGGACACATTTGGTGCTCCAGCAGCCTGGGACCCACCAGGGATGCCTGTGAAGGGCTCCCGGCCTCCCCCAGGGTGGGCGCCCCTGCTGGTTCTCCACCTGCCCTTTTCCCTTGGGCTCAGCGGCAGGGTCCGTGGCAGGACTGGCCTCCTACACCCACGCAGGGAGAACAGATGCACCGGGTGCGTGACCCACGGCTTGCCTTCAGGCAGCGTCTCAAGACGATGATGTAAAACCCATTTTGGGGGGACCCTGTGACCTGGAGACAATGGCGGAAGCACTCGGCTGACCGCCTGATTCAGGGACTGAGTATTACTTGTGTAGAACTTTGCTGTCCCACCAAGGCTGCCTGCCCTGTCTCATCCGAGAGCCATTTGCTGCCATTTTAGGTCAGAGTTAGGGTTACTAAGGACACAATGACATGTTTTCTCTCGAAGACAGCCAAGGCTCCTCCTTTGCACAATGACTACCCAGAATGAGCAGGAGGATGCAGTAAGTGCCCTGCAAAGCTTTTTTCACCTTAAAATAGTTTTGCAGTTGAGAATTCACAGCTGTAACTTAGCCACGCACATCTGGGAAAAAAGAAATCCTGGGGGCTTGCTTGTGTAACCCCACCTCACGCCCGTGACTACCCTCTTGGCTGTCAACCTGCAACGGGGCTGGTGGACTGGCCAAGCTGTAGAGAGCCAGCTTCTCTCCTGGCGTCATCTCCCTGGATGGTCACCTCCATCGGCTGGACCCACTGCAGCCTGCCAGAGGCAGAGCCAGCTGCTCCCTCTGCACTTGATCATTGGTGACCCAGGCACAGACAAGCAACAAGAAGGGTTGGGGCTGAAGCACTGGGGCTGGAGGAGAACATGCCATGTCCTTCTGGAGGAGAACATGGCATGTCCTTCTGGAGAGCTGGCAGCAGCAAGGGCAGCAGGGAACAGAGCAAGGGGAGCATTGGCTCTCTCTGACCCGAGGCAGTACGGCTTCAAAGGGAGGAATGAAGCACGGGAATAAGCGACCTGGTCTGGGCATAGACATCACACTCGATGAGGGACTTGCCTGCCTCACACCGATACGAGGCACCTTCTGCTTTCAGATCCCTCCTGACAGCCCCCCCCTCCCCATGGTCTGCAGCCCCTCCATTCAGCTCGCCCACCACAGCAGCTCACCACTCAAGCCACGTGCAGTCCCAGCCCTTTGCCTCTCAGGACAGGGCTTTGAGAAGTCCCCAGAGTTAACGAAGCAGGTCCATCCCCTCATTAACTCACGGGCCCTGTCTCCTTTGATTAGGTTGTGCTGACTTTGCTCACACATCACACTCCTGCTCTAGATGCAGGGACACTGGGGCATTTCCAGCTGGGACACAGACAAAAGGAGGAGATAGCAGAGCCTTGGTTACTACCGGAGCAATTCAGGACAAATAATTAGAGGCTTTCATGGCTAGTTGGATCTGTACTGTCAATCCAGGACAGGAGATGCCTTAACCCGCGCTGCCTGCCTGAGATCGCTAGGCAGGCCATAAATAAACTGCAGCACTGGTCCAAAGCTCTCTGGCCTTCAGCTTCCCCCCTGCATGCTCCCTCCCAGCCTCGGCACAGCCCTCCTGGGAGGCACTCCAGCTCCCTTGCCTTTCTCCACGACCGCAGTCTTGCAGCCATGCCAGGACACTCGGAGTCCACCTTGGGTAGCTCGGAGACCCTTCAGCTCTGCAGACCTGGCCCATGGCCAGCGTGAACAAAAAGGTACTGGTTTCAAACCACAGTCAAAGGGTAAGTGAGCTAGTGGCTAAGGAGATCCAGTGTCAGAGATCGGCATCGGCAGGGGCTGGCACACCAAAGACAAGGCATTTTCAGAGGAAGGCTTGTGGGTTGGAAGTACCTCGGCTGTTGAAGCCTTCTGTTTTCAGTTACAGGACAGGGGTCCAGTCCTGTCCCCAGCTCACTCTCGGCCCTGAAAGTCCTTCTTTCCTTCTCTGCTCAGACATCTCTCAGATCCTGGGAGTGCTGGCTCTTGAAGACAAGACATGCAAACAAGAACAACCACCTTCACATGACTGCCAGCTAATGCAAGGACATCCAGACCCTTAAAGCAATCTGGGAGCCTGACCCTTCGCCCTGAGGACCTTCAGCATCTCATCAGCGTTAAGCAGGCGGGCTCAAAACTGTGCACTGGGCCCCTGAGCCCTCACCCTGCTATGCAAGGTCCCAAGTGCTTCCCCCAGGAACCAGAGCAAATGAAAATGGCTTGTGCTGCTTGGGACCATGACCTGCAGATCTTCTACCTCTGCCAGGGGAAAGCCAGGCGCAGGACATGTGGAAAGGCAAAGTCACAACAAAGGACAGTCCAACACTCTGGGCCAGGCAAAAATAGATTAACCTACTTGAAAGTAGGACAACATCGCTAAAGAGTAGGACATCTGGTCACCATGGTAGAAGGAGCAAATACAGAGTAGGCAGCTTCTCCATGCACACGCCTGACCTGATGGGAGACAGCTAAAGTGCAGATACGTGGCGTGTTCAGGCGAGCAGCTGGGACGAGCGGTCCCCAGTCAAAGCAGAGCTGCTCTCCATCTCTGAGATGACGGCTGGACTTGCTGCTGGCAGTCGGTCTACCTGCCTACCGGGAGCAATAGCCTGCCCCCAGGAGCCTGTGGGATATGCGCGCCCGAACCTCACAGCTGATCCCTTCTCCCTGATCTGCTAAACCCAGGGGTTTGCAAGAAACGATCACCAAGAGACCAAACGCAAGAAGATTCCCAGTGTGCCTGACTGCTGAAAGCCAGAGCAAGTTTAATGCTTCGAGGCTCCCTGCTGCTGAGGCCATCCCCTCCTCTGGCCTGAGCCCCCCTACCTCCACTCGGCTCCTTGCACCCCAGCGCCCTCCCCCCAGCCAGGTCTCCAACCCACTGGCAGAGGGCAGTTCAGAGAGGACATGATAAAGAAGTGATTAAGGATCATCACTGAGCTTGCATCGGTGCCTTCAAAAGCTCCGCAGCCCACCAGCGAGCCAGCAGGCTGCAGCTAAGCCAGACGTGATGGGTCTTTCCAAAAGAAACAAGAACATAATGGCCGTGGATAGGATGCTCATCAAAGGGGCCTGGCCGCTGCTGGCGGAGCGGAGTTAATGCCATGCTGCTGACTGGCGGCTGTTCCCGGGCCGAGTTTCCTCCCCAGCCTTGGCAGTACAGGCAGTTTTCTTGGCTTAGGACCCTGTGCTGGAACGGAAACCTAGAGCACCAGGTCTGAGGACACCATTCAAAATCCTGTTCCTTGTTGACGCTCTCAAAGGAGCGGTAGGAAACCATCCAGGTCCCAGGTCCCTTTGCAGAAAGCCTTAAGCCCCGCCAGAGAAAGGTCTCCCAGCCAGGCGTGGTTTGTTTTCTCAAACTCAGGCTTGCAAAAAGCAGCCTGGGGCAGGCAGCGAGCCATGGCAGCCCCCTCTGCAGACCCCGAACCGAGGTGTTTCTGGTCTAACCTGACAGCTGAGCCCCCCCGGAGAAAAGCCACCAAAGTTGTTTTGCTGCCTTTGAACCTTGCAATTGCCAGTCACCCATGATGGCCTTTAACTGCCTTGCCCTGAATTCAGCCACTCACCCGGGGCAAGGAGATTTGCACATCAGCCCAAGATGAAGCTGTGGTAGAGGTGGAGGGAGGTTTCTCTAGGCTTTGCTAGGGCTGTTATGGTGGCTGCTTGCTGGCACTTGGCTTCAAGAGAGGATGAGATGTTTGAAGGAGTCATTTATGGACCAGGCAGGGCAGATTCAGGCAGCAGCAAAGCCGGACCCGCCTGCCTTGTGCTGGAGCAGACGTCGTGGTCATGGTCCTTCCCCAGGGACAGCAGTCCAGGATGGTGAGCCATGCAGCCGGACAGAAAAAGCTGCCAGGAAAGACTGGGACAGGAGAGACACCCATCTCCAGCCCAGGGCTGCCTGAGACCCATTCCTGGCACCTGCAATGGTGATGGGACCATGCCTTTGACCTCGCAGCAGCGGAATTTGGTTTGCCGACAGCAGGGTGCAGGCTGAAGCTGGCCCTGAGCTGCAGAGGCTGGCTGTAGGAGCACAGGGTGGCTGTTCAAGGCCACCCCATCACACCCCGACTCTGCCAGCCCAGGCAACAACCCAGAACTGCTGCCTCTCTCACACTTAACACAGAAACCATCCCTCCCCTTTTCTCGCCATACTGACGCCAATTTTTTGCCAGGCAGAAAGAACCACAATTACCCACCTTGGGACAATGATTTTTTTACTCCAGAGTGTTTTTCATCCTATGCAGCAGCATTTCTAGCTAAGGAATCATCTCAAACCCACAAACAAGACTTTAGTTCTGAAGATGTGATAAATGTTTTCCTCTATTTTAATTTAAAAAAAGACATTTCAGAAAAGCCTCCTCATTTATCAAATATTCTGATACCCTTAAACCTGCCCTTGATCTCCCCCAATGTATGGTGACAAAGAGGTGAAAGCGGATGCACTCAGCTCTAATCAACAGGCAACACCTCCTCCTACGAGCCCTATCCAGATGGACTGACAATGAACTTGAGGCTTAAGACATTTATTAGCACTAGAAGATTGCTCCTCATAGCAAGAGATTCCTGTCCCACAGACACACCATCCTATGCCTGCAATTTTTCCAAGAGGCTACTGACTTTGCTTGCCAAGAAGGGCCTGAAACCTTCACAGTGCAATTCTTGTCCATCAGACCAAGGTGACCTGCAAGTCAGCTTGAGTGGGGTTGTCCGTGTCACACCTTTTTAATTCTGCTTCTCAGCCTTCCCTCCACACCGGGGAATTACAGCAAGCCCAGTGCCGCTCGCCCATTGCCAAGCGAAGGAACGCTGCTCAGGGCCCGACAGGGATGCTGCTGCTTGGCTCACGCCTTACACCATCACTGGATGGTGGTTGAAAAGATCATAGAATCATAGAATCATAGAATCGTTGAGGTTG
>BOSO01000228.1:0-21341 GCA_018403395.1 Gorsachius goisagi | reverse complement strand
CACCTCATCTATCTTTCTTTTAAATATGTCCAGGGATGAAGACTCCACCACCTCCCTGGGCAGCCACCCAGTTGAGCCTGCTCCGTTACACAGAAGAAAGCTGGTGAGGCACTGGACAAGGAAGCAGCTGGCCGGGAACCTGAGAGCAGAAAAATCCTTGCAGCAAACCCTCTGGCAGGCCTCAATTCCTCCCAAACCCATACACCAAGTCCTTCCCTGCACTTCCTGAGAAGCATTGCAGCCCTTTGAGATAGCATGACACCACTTGAGCACAAGCTTAATCCCCCAGTTCTCCTTCCCAGAGGCTCTCAGGGAAGGACAGCTGCCTTCCAAGTCAGTGTGTGTCGCTTCACCCAACACCACTTGTAAGAGGATGGTGTTTCCCGGGGGTTGGTCGCACCAGCTTGGGCCACGACTTGGCTTGCAGAGGGATGTGCATGCAACGTCCTAAGTAGCCCATCCTGGATCCTACTGCTGATATGGGGGATGGCACAGCCCAGGGGCACCCCATCCCTCCGGCACGGGGAATAACACAGCTCTGGGGCACCCGTCCCTCCAGTACGGGGGATAACACAGCCCGGGGACACCCCAACCCTCCAGCACAGGGGATAACACAGTCCAGGGGCACCCCCATTCCTCCAGCACGGGGAATAACACAGCCTGGGGGGCACCCATCCCTCCAGTTCAGGGGATAACACAGCCCCAGGAGCACCCATCATTCCAGCACAGGGGATATAACACAAACCAGGGGCCACCCATCCCTCCAGCACAGGGGATAACAGAACCCGAGGGCACCCATTCCTCCAGCGCAGGGGATGTAACACAGGTCAGGGGGCACCCCCATCCCTCCGGCACGGGGAATAACACAGCCCTGGGGCACCCATCCTTCCAGTTCAGGGGATAGCACAACCCCGGGAGCATCCATCCCTCTGGCACGGGGGATAACACAGCCCCGGGGGCACCCATCCCTCCAGTTTGGGGGATAACACAGCCATGGGGCACCCATCCCTCTGGCCTGGGGGAAAACACAGCCCGGGGGGACACCCCCATCCCTCCAGCACGGGTCCTGCGCTCTGAATCTCCCCCCGATCCCACCGCTCCCCTCGAGGGGCCGTGCCCGTTCCCACTCCCGGAGATGCTCCTCCCCTGTGGAGGGAAGGGCGGGGGGGTTGGGCTCTCAACCCCTACCTCCAAGCCTGGCCCGTCTCTGCTTTCGTGTGTCCCCCACGCCGGGCGCCGGCCCCCGGGACACGCGTGTGGCCATGGGGAAGCTGCTCCGCTCCGCTCGCCGCATCCCCCGGGAGAACCGGGACTGGGATCGGTCCCGGGAGTAGCGCGCGATCCGGCCGCCAGGGGGCGGTAGAGGGTGCGGCAGCAGCGGATGCCGCCGCCGCCCCCTCTATCGCCCCCTGGCGGCTCGAGCCTGCCCTGCGCCCGGCTCCGCTGGGGGGGGGGGGGGTGGCTGGCATCCCAGGAGCGCCCGCAGCACCCAGGGTTCCCCAGCCAGCACACCAAAGGACCTCAAGGCCCCCCAGCACCACCCCACGGTCCCCAACCAGCACTCAGGGGATCCCCTCCAGCAACCCAGGGGACCTCAAACAGCACCCTGGGGACGCCACCCCCCCCACCCCCCCCAGCACTCTGGGGACCCCAAGACCCCCAACCATCACCTAGGGTCCACCAATCAGCACTTGGGGGCTACAGAACCCTCCCCCCACCCCCCCGGCACCCTAAAGTTCCCACTTGGCACCCCAGGAGACCCCTCAGCACCCAGGGGATCCCAGCCAGCACCCCAGGGGACCCCAAAACCTACCAGCACCCATCCAGGGTCCCCAGCCAGCACCCCAGGGGATCCCAAGACCCCCAGCCATCAACCAAGGTCCACTAACTAGCACCTGGGGGACCCCAGAACACCCACTAAGACTCAAAGGTATGTGTCCCCAGCACCTGGAGGCTCCAGATCCCTCCCCCCCAGCACCCTAGTGCTCCTTCTCAGCAAGCCAGGAGCCCCCCTAGCATCCAGGGAACCCCAGTCAGCACCACTCCAGGGTCCCCAACCAGCACCCAGGGGACCCCCCTCAGCACCCCAGGGGACCCCTAGCCATCACCCAGGGTCCACCAACCAGCACCTGGGGAACCCCAGAACCACCACCACTACCAAACGGTCCCCCCCAGCATCTGGGGACCCCAGAACCCCCCTACCTGGCACCCCAGAGTCCCCTCCCAGCACCCCAGGACCCCCCACAGCACCCAGAGGATCCCAGCCAGAGCACCAAGAGACTCCAAGACCCCCAGCACCACTTCAGGGTCCCCAACCAACACCCAGCGAACTCCCCAGCACCCCAGGGGACCCCAAGACCCCCAACCAGCACCTGGGGACCCCAGAATCACCACCATAACCCAAGGGTACCCCCCAGCACCTTGTGGCCCCAGACCCCCCCTCTGGCACCCCAGGGTCTGCTCTCAGCACCTTAGGAGCACCCCCAGCACCCAGCACACCCCAGCCAGCACCCCAGGGGACCCCAAGGCACCCCAGCACCACTCCAGGGTCCCCAACCAGCACCCAGGGGACACCCCCAGAACCCCAGGGCACCTCAACCAGTGCCTGGTGGACCCCTCCCAGCACCCTGGGATCCCCAACCATCACCCAGGGTCCCTTCCCAGCACCCCAGGATCCCTCCCAGCACCCATGGGGACCCTCCCACCACAGGGTCCCACGCTAGGGATGCGCCCACAGGGACTGCCCTGTACCCCCAGGTACAGCCGCTGTTCCCCCAGCCCGCCTGAACCCGCGCTCACCCCCGGCACAGCTCTCCTGGGGCAGGGGCAGCCCAAGCACCTTCCCAGGGCCTTGCCAGTGGTGGAGGAGCAGGGGCAGATGACAGGCAGGGTGGTGGGATTTTTGCAGGCCCCCGGTGCGGGCAGGTGCTGCAGAAAGCTCTGCCATCAGCTGGAGCGCAGGACAGGGGTCCCGCGCTGGCGCTCAACCTCCTGTGTCCCTCACCCACCTCGCAGGGGCAGGGGAGAGGGGAGGTGGCGTGTGCGGGGGGATGCAGCCCCCGCCCCCCAGGCAGCAGCTGCCCTCTGCCCTGTGTGCGAAGCCCCCCCGGGCCATGGACCAGACGTGTGCTCAGCATCCACCTTCTGGGCTGGAGCGTTGCTAAGAGACGGCATCCCCCGGGATGTGCGCCGAGCCCGCACATGAGCCCGCATCAGCGGGGAGGGTGGAGGGGTGGTGTAGCCGCCGGGGAACCTCTGGACAAGGGAAGGCCGATGGGGGAGATCACACAAAAGGCTGCAGCAAGGCACCATGAGAGGCACCCCCACACCCCACAGGGGAACCTCTAAAGTGGGGAGAAGGGGGTCACGACCAGGAGGAAGAGCTCAGCATCAGCAGGATGAGGTTAATTGGGAGGGTTTCAGGTCGGGCGGGATCACACTGAAGCCAGACGTTCCCGTTTGCAGCCCGTTCCCCCTCCTGGGGCCGCAGGGGGTCTCGCTTGGCTTGTCAGGGGGCGAGCAGCTGGCGTGCGCAAGCCCTGCAGCGGGGAGGGCAGGGGGACACTGGGGGCGAGGATGAGTGCGCTGGGATCTGGGCTCTGCTGCGGCCGAGCTGCTGCTGGGGGTCACTGCCCAGGGCACGCGCGTCGTGTCCAGAAATGGTCACTTGGCCTATTTTGTCTTCCTTCTCTTGATGTGGGCAAGTGATTCATGGGGCATCTGAAACCCCGTGCAGAGGCGATGCAGGACCCAGCTTCCAGGACTTTCCCCTGTGTGAGATATCTGGACAACTGCCCCAGAGACTGGACTGGTGCCATGGGGTGTCTGGCACGTACTCTGGCATCTTACAGGGTGAGTAGCTGCCCCTCACGATGCCCACGATGGGCATTTTTCCACTTATGTGCAAGTCCTTTTCATGCTTTTCACAGTAACTCACACAAGCTAAAAACTTCCTTTGCTGTTTAGGTGACCAACACTTCTATCACATGATTTAAAATTTAAAAAAAAAAAAATAAAATCATATATTGTGCAGTTGGCAGCACCAAGGAGGCCACAGGAGAGGACAGAAAGAAGCACAGAAGATGGACAGACGCCCTGCCCCACGCCCCCTGACGTTGCCTCGCCGAGCATCCCAGGCAGCTGCAGGCGGTGAGTTTGGAGCCCTGGGCTGCAGTGGCAGGGCACAAGAGGCAGTGGCCGCTCCAGGAAGGCAGCTCACCGGGCTCTCCCAGGCCGCTGCAGCCCCAGGCGAGTCCCTGGAGGTGCCGCGGGCTGGGGTGCCAGGGGGTGCCGCAGGCTGGCTCGGCTGCTGGCGCTGAGCTTCTCGTCTGATGCAGCACAGAGCAGTGGTGGCCAGCGGAGGGAGGCACAGCCCATCTGCCACCGCACCGAGCCCCGTGCTCCACAGGGACCCCATCCTCTTCCCAGAAGCTTGGCAAAAGGGGCACTGCCTGGCAGTCTTTACCACCCTCGCTCGGGTGCCGGTACACGTTGGGTGATCCTCAAAGCAGAGGATCAAACTGCAAGAGTCCTTCCCTGGTTTGTTGAACCTCGACCCCAAATTTTGATATTTTTGATATGGCCATTAGTGGTAATTTAAAACAATGGACACCTTTAACATCAGACTGCCCCAGAGTGGTGTCCAGATACATGAAAAAGCATTACTCTGCTCATAATTCTTCCCAGGTGATCTCTCTGATAGCTCCTTCCCCTCCTCATTACCCTTCTTCTTCTGCCCCCCACCCCAGGCCATGTTCTCCTTTCTCCGGGTGCCCCTCTCCCCCACCCTATTGCCCTGGGAAGTATTCAGCATTTTGCAGGGCAGAGGTCCTGGAAAGACAGGACTCCTTGTCTGCAGCAGTCAATGGCCTTGAACCGAGGCCCCGCCAGGTTAACAGTTGGGTTTAGAAGTCTCCTCCAGCTCGGGGGGTCTTCCGAGGCAAAAGACCCCTGCTGGCAGAATGAAGGCTGCCAGACCAGCACAGGAGCAGCGCTGTTTTCCCCTACTTTGATGGGAAACTAAACAGCAGCTCTCCAGCTCGGTGCCTTCGGGGACCGCTTGCCACCCAGACTGCCCAAGAGCTGGCTTTCCTGGGCTGAAAACTCGGGTAATGAGACCTGGCTTTCCCAGGGTGCAAACCCAGGCACCCCAGCAGATGCACCAGAGGGTGCTGTCTGGAGGCAACTGTTCCCTTCCCAGCACCACTGAAAATTCATGGCACAACCGTGGGAAGGTCCCAGCCTGACCCTGAGGTGAGTAGACCCATCCCACCCGCTGGACACAGCACTGGTCCCGGGCTCCTGCCCCACACTGCCCAGCTCTGGCTCACATTCAGTGTCACCTCCACAGCTCCCGTCCCCTCCCTGCTGGTGCAGGGGGAGCCTGGGCGGGAGGGCCGGCAGCAGGGGCCAGTGGAACACAGCAGGGCGCTGAGCACAGCCGGCACCACTGCAGCCCTGCACCACCTCCTACCCTCTGGCACATCCAAGACACTGACAGCCTGGCTTTCTCTGGGGATATACCCTGAACACGCCAAGCCCGAGGAGCCGAAGAGGCACTGTCCTGGCAGGGTGGGTGGGATGCTCCATCCCCCAAAATGTGTTGCGCGAGGAACGCACCCACCTGTCCCCACTGCCCCCTGCCTCATTTTAAGAAGCTGGGCATCCCAGTTCCACCCATGTGGAAAAGGGTGCTTCAAATCTCCCCAGAAAGTGACTCCCTCTCCCCAGACACATACCCTGAGCTGCACTCTGGGGACTCAGTCCCTGCCAGAGCAGCCCTGCTCCTGGGCTCCCTCCCTCTCTGCCGTGACTCTAAGTATATGGCAAGCGGGGCCATTTGCCAATGTTTGTGTCTCGACAAACAGTCTGTCAGCATTTTAGTGTATGGCTTCAGCTGGGATCAGCTCTGCGTTCTCTCCCCATTAAATGGCAGAGCTGTGTGCAAACACCCTGGCATCAAACCATCTGGGGCATGCTCGGGGCCAACTGCTGATCTCCCCGTAGCACGGCAGGCGCCCTCTCGCACCAAGGCAAAGGGCGACCGCAGGACTGGTGGTCCTGTGCCACTGCCTGCACGGGCGCCGACCCCCGTCCTGCTGGCGGGGGTCTCCTCTGCACCGGTCACCTCTTCTGCGGGGACCTACCTGGGTGGCCTTTGCTCCAGCCTGGCTGGTGGAGGGCCTGGCACGAGCACGCTGCAGCAGTCGCAGTCCCGAATAAACTCTTGAATGGCAGCAGAGGCCACTGGAAACAACTTCTGGGTGCTGATAGCACAAGAGCCCCCCACTCCCACTGACATGATGGCCAGCTTTCATGGCCTTGGTCCATGGAGCTATTGAGTATTCACCTCCCTCCCCGGCTCAGTGGGGAACTGGGAGGCTGGGAACAGGGTCGCACACGGCAGGGCACAGTCCTGCTTGCGCAGACACTGCTCAAGCTCAGTGGTAAGACCCCTTGGATGTAGAGGCTAGAGTCTGTCCAGACTCAAAGGCTCTGGGAATGGTTTCTGGCCCAGAGAGCTGGGATTCAGGCACCTTCAGCTCCAGGCTGACCTCCGCTATGTCCTCCAGCCTCAGCAGTGTGCACCAAGAGCAGAATCTGACTTTTGGCCCAGGGTCCCCTTCTGCCTTGGTGTAGCTGTTACAGGAGAAGAGCAGACTGGAGGAGTGGATGTGCGGGTTGTGATGCATCAGCTAGAGGGGGACACAGCCCCTTGCAGCAGCCAAGGCTCTTCTGAGTTATCCCCACAGACCCAGAGACAGTGCATCCATTTACACCAGAGCTGAGTTTGTCCCCAGGAAGCTGCTACCGTATTCCCCTGCCTTTCCTGGTGCACTGGTTCCTCTGTGCTGATCTGTGAAGACTTTAAATGGTACCAAGATGGTCACCTCTGAAAGGATTTCCACATCCCTGTAGGACACCAGCACCTAGCACGGCAAGGGCCTCGTGCCTGTTGCTTAGCGCAAAATGAGGATACCAGCTAAGGCCAACAGCGGATTTATGGTGATTTATTTTGCATCTCTGAACCTCCTCTTGCTTGGAGGAGGCTGACTCTGGTTCACCATGGCATGCAACAATTCAAAGCTGCAAGGACAGGAGATGATGCAAAATGTCGCTGGCGGTGCTCAGTGAGCAAGCCACCCTTTGCAAGGCAGATCTCAAAGCTTCTCTCTGCTGCAGCCTCTCCTCCCGTGGAGCCCAGGGAAGTCAGTGAGCAGCCCCAGGCACTGCCTCCACGAATATCACAGAAGGCAGCGCTGCTGGCAGGCCAGCCAAGCTCACCAGTCCCACTGCATCTGGGCTGGGAAGTCTTCCAGGGTGTGTTCAGGAGGGCTTGGACAAGCTGGAGATGGAGCAAGTGACATTCAGAGGAGTATGTGAGTGGAAACTGATGGGCACAGGTTGCAGCTGTGGTTTACACCATGGGTTTGTAGGTAATACTGCTTGGAAGCTGCTGTGACCAAGACCAGGTCTGCACTGAGCCTCCATGGCCAGGCCGAGCTGCCAATGCACTGATCCACAGTCACCTCTGAAAGCAAGGCACCCACCCCTGGGTGGGCAGACCCAGCTCACGGTTGGTATTGTGGGCACAACCTCAGTCTAGAGGCAGGTCTAGGTGTCGTTCTGGTGGTATTGCTAGTGATGTGTTCCTGTACAAGCTCTACTTCCTTCCAAAATTGCACATTAACATTTCCTAGGGGACAAGGCCAGAGCAGTCAGCACCACCACAGAGAGGCCATCAAGACCTGCAGATGCCAAACACATCAAAGATCAGGGCTGCAGCAATTACTGCACACATTTGCTGCTGAAGGGGATGCATGGTGCACCCGTGATTATCATTAGACTACAGCAAAAAACATGATCAAAGAAAGAGTAGGATCTGAGCCAGGGCAAGCACAGGTCAGCCATGGCTAGCAGCCCATCGCAGGAGCACGCCCTGCTTGCCAAACCTCCCCCAGCCCCCCCAGAGTGCTTAGCTGGGAAGGCAGTGCCTGGCTCCACAAGGCGGCCATGCCAAAAGAGCAGCCCTGCTCCCAGAGGGCCACCAGCATCCCTAAAAATCCAGTTCCCGGGGCTCACCAGGAGCAGCAGCCCAGCAAACGTATCGTGCCCAGCACGTGCCGGGTGCCAGCCGGGGGAGGCAGGGCCACAAGGATGCTCTGAGGCCGGGTCTGGCCCTGGGACGCGTGGGGCAGGAGCTGCCTGTCCCCAGCACAGGCTGGCTGGGGAGCTCCGCACGTGACGCCCCCGTGTCCCCCGCCATGGCAGAGCTCTGCTCACCGGGCTGGGGCCCGTGGCACCGCGTCTTGGCAGCGCGTGCTGGGGCTGCATGCTCCTGCTCGGGTGTTCACCAGCGCGGCACTTTGGTCACAGCCACGCTCCGGAGGCGAGGGAGAACAGAGGGGGGGTATGGTCGGGGGGGGACATGCAGCCAGGGCAGCTTCTACCCTCTGCATGGGGAGGGAAGGGCAGGGATAGGGTTGGAGTGGGGGGGATGGGGAGAGGAGCTGCGTGAGGATAAATCAGTTTGGGATTAGAAGGTGGCACTGGCAGCCTGCCATGTGACAGCCAGGCTTGCGCAGCCAGAACCCCAGCTGTCAGCCTGGTGGCAGCAATTAAATGAGGTATCGATTGAGGAATTGTTGTCTGCAGGGTTTAAAGATAAGATCAATGGAGACCAAAAGGTTTAGGCTCCTTTTACTCATTAGTCAAGCACGCTTGGGAGAGAAACCCCTGGAGACGGGGCGAGTCGCGCTGTGTACGGGTAGGACCCGCTCTGGCACCCAGTCCTCACCGCCCTGGACTCCCCGGTGCCAAAGGGTGGGCAGGCACTGCCGGGGTGCCCCTGCCAGGGATCTAGGAGGGATCAGCCGCAAGAAGCGGTGGGGGCAGCAGGGGTGGGGGGGATCCTGCCTGCAACGGGGTGATGAGATGCTCTTCTCCCAAGGCAGGGATGCGGGATCGAGGGGCTGTGCATGTCTGTGTGCATGGGGAGGAGGAAAGCAAGAGGTGAGTGGCTCCCTTTGCATTGCAAATTGTTCGGGGGTGAATTGATCCGTTTCTGAGGCTCTGGCATTAGTTACAGATTGAACACATTCCTCTCCCCCGCTCCTTGTGCAGCAAGCCCAGAGACACAAAGGAGAAGCCCAGAGACACAAAGGAGACAAATGTGGCACAGACTTTTTGTAGCTTACATGCTGATTCTGCCCGTGCTCCACAGAGCTAAATTGGGGGAGTGCAAGGCGATGGCTTTACGCCCGCTCTGCTTTGTTCCCTCACTTCCAGACGATGTCCAGGACGTGGTCAAATGGGGACAAGTGGGCAATGGCCTTGCCTGGATGTGGTTTCAGTGGCCTTCGAGACTGTCTCCTTGCTTGCTGTCGTGGGAGGGGGGCCTGTGGCTTCAAAACAGAGTTGTTTTTAAACCAGCTCGGGAGCTGGGCTAGGTCTCACCTCCCAGGGGACGTCTCAGTGTCAGCTCGGCGTTAGGAAGAGGCATCGACGTGGCTCCCCTTCCCTGGCACGGCCAGAGAATTCCTCTTTTCATCTCAGCTTACCAGGAAAATTCAAGCCCAGCCCAGAGAGGAGGGTCAGGAGCTGTCGTGATGGGTCCTGTGACCCACAGCCAGCCTGGGGACAGTGCTTCAGGGCCACCACAGACCCACGCCCCGCCACGTGACGGGACGTGCCGGAGCGCTGTCAGCTGCATGACCTAACACAAGCCCTGGGGGAAAACCCCCACCAGTTCGCATTCCCTGCACAGGCCAGTCTTCCCGGTGCCTCCCGAAACAGGACGGAGGGGAGCAGGGGCCAGGCGCCAGTGCCACTGACAGGGGCACAGCACGTCCCACTGGAAATCTTCTTGAGCCGGCGCTGGCCTCCCTCTGCGCCGAGCTCAGCAACTGCTCTCGGCAACCGCAACCTGACCCAGCCTGCTGGAAAACGCAGCCGTACGGGAGAGAGCGGCAGCATCTGAGCAGGCTGGGAAACTGTAGGCACCAGGAGGCTGAACATGCCTCCGGGGGTGGCGGGGATGAAAGGAAGGGATGGAAGAGAAAACAGAGATCAAGGACACTGTGACGCCGTGTGGCTGTTCCAGGGTGTCTCATGCTTTCGCAGCAGGGCCAGGCAGATTTATAGCTTTGTCTTGAGGGTCTGGAGCCAGCCTCCAGTTATTTCACATTTAGGAGGCAGCTTCCTTTGCCTTTCCTCTTGCTCTGGCTTGTGAAGCTGCATGACCCATGCTGGACCAGACCCATGTCCTTGTTCTCCGCGTACAGTGCCGGTGCCTGGGATAGATGCTGCATCTCTGCCAGTGCAGGACAGAGCTGACCGGAGCCTAAGGAAGCGCTGCTTTCCTGCTGTTATTACACAGCTCTGGGCCACCGCAGTCTCCAGAAACTGTGAATTTAACAGCCCTTCCCTATGGGACACATGGGCCGGGTGGCTGGCCCAGGGCTGCCGAAGCCATCATGTTCTTCCTATGTGGATTTCGCCTTCCTTATTCTCCCCCAATGGTCAGGCTGACCAACCTGCCCATGTCCATGCGAGGGGGCAACAGGAGACCCTGTGGCTTCTGTGGGTTGCAGAGCCAGCAAGCCTCCTCTGGACTCCCCGCCCCAGAAGCCGGTCCTTCCAGCCCATGCCATCTTCTACACATGGCTGCTGGACAAGCAATGCAAAAGACATCTCCCTGTCTGTCTCTCCGGACCCACGTAGCTCAGACAGAGCATCCAGGATCCTGGTTTGTGATGCGGCTCTGCACACCGGGCAGGAGACCAGAGCACTCTTTCCAAAATGTTTCCTGTAGAGGTTGCCAGAGCCACCCAGGCTGACCCCCTGCTCTCCCAGGCTGCTTGCTGTCTAGCACCCACTACTGCCAGCAGTGGGGTTGGCGGGTGGCTGACGATGGCTGCCCCAGTGCCACCCTGACCCCATAAGCAGTTCAGAGGGACCCATAGCTATCTTCCAGGCTATTGGCCATGATAAGGCACTTGAGAAGTCCCCCCACGGGAGATGCAGATAAGGACAAACCTCTCTGCAGAGAGGTGGAAAAGGCTCCAGCCATCAAAGTCGGTCTCCCAGCAAACGCAATGGGTCCTCTCCATACCTGATCACCCCAGCTGGTCTGTTGGATCAGAGGTGCCCAGATGGAGCCTGCTATAACATTTTGCTTTCCACTTGGCATCAGGCTGATATCTTCCCATATCGGGGCCATGCCCCAGGGCTATTCCATACCATATGACATCAGGCTTAGCATATAAAGCTGGGGGAAAAAGAAGAAAGGGGCGGGGGGTGTGATTCGGGGTGATGGCATTTGTGTTCCCAAGTCACCGTTATGCATGATGGAGCCCGGCTGTCCTAGGGATGGCTAAGCACCCGCCTTCCCATGAGAAGCAGGGAATGAATTCCTGGGTTTGCTCTGCTCTTGCTTTCCCTATTAACCTGCCTTTATCTCATCCCAGGAGTTTTCTCACTTTTACCCTTCCGATTCTCTCCCCCATCCCACTAAGGGGGGGAGTGAGCGAGCGGCTGCGTGGTGCTTAATTGCCAGCTGGGATTAAACCACAACAGAGATATTCAAAAGCCATCTGGGCATGGACCTGGGCAACTGGCTCTGGGTGGCCCTGCTTCAGCAGGGGGCTGGGACCAGATGACCTCCAGAGGTCCCTGCCAACCTCAGCCAGTTGGTGATGCTGTGATCTCACTGCAGGCTGCATTTCCAGACTCTGGTTCTTCTTTCCAAGTCAAAGCCACAGCTTCTTCTAGCTCCCTCCTACTGACCTGCCCAGCCTGGTGGCTGGCACAGATGCTCAGCTGATCTCCATCCATTCCCACCTGCATGGGGCCAGGCAGACACCCTTCGTTCTCATAGGCACGGGAAGCTGTTTGCCTGCTCAGCTGCAGCCCTGGGAAAGCAGCAGGCGCCGTGGATGGCCCAGAGCCATCACATGCGGGAAACATCACTCCCTGACTCCACGCCAGGAGGAACACGTGGGCCGGGAGCTCCCACACAGGCCACGAGCTTGCCTCAGCCCCGCCAGCACCGGTATTGGTGTGGGCCCGTCCAAGGGTGTATGAGAGATGGTGTTGGTGCAGAAAGCAGGGCTGCCCCACGGAGCACGCCCCACACTGGGCTCCTGCTGCCCGGGCTTCCTCCCAGCCAGGCTTCCCTTCCCCAGATCCAGGTCACTGCCTCTTGCCCTCCCATCGTCAGAGATGGTGAATAATTCACTCCCTTCACTTATGTCATTACCTTGGAGGTATTTATAGTGCGTGATCAGTGTCCCTAGATAATTCCCTCTCCTGAACTCCATAAATCGCTTTATCTCAACCTCTCCTCCCCACCTACCTGTGCTAATTGCTGCATCGTATTCGCATTTTGTTTGGCTTCTTCCACCCTTAGACTCTAGGGGCAAATGCTCTCTCAGTTTCTCCTCGGGCTCTCCACTGGGGCCCCACATCTTTGTGGGCAACCCACAGGTAACAGGGACACGGCAGGGTTATGTCTCTGCTTGCTGGGCGTTAAATATGTTCTCGCCCATGGGCACATCCCACACGGAGGAGAGGTTCAGCCAGAGCAGAAGGACATGTTTCTTTGCAAAGCAAGGGCAGCCAAAGCATGTGGTGAACTGATGCTACACATGCAAAGCCTGGAGGGGTCATTGCTAACACCAGCTCTACCCCTACGTGTTTTGGGGACAGGAGGGACCTAAGGCGATGCATAGCTTAGCACAGGGATAGATTTCTCCTAGCAGTTTCTGGTTTGGGCCATGCTACCGTACAGGGGCATGCACTTTGGAGCTACCTCACCTTCCAGTAGGAACCTCATGCCCATGGCAGAACTTGCTCAGGAACAGGCCACGAGTAACACATCGTGTCCCAAACTCTCCCGGTCTGCTGCCAGAGTTGTTCCAGAGAACACAAAGCCTTGAGCAGTGCAAAGCACCTCTTATAGAGCGCCTGTGCTCAGTGATGCCCTGGGGAGAAGCACCGCGGTCTGAGCTTGTAGTAGTTCCCTGGTCATAGAATCACAGAATTGTTTGGGTTGGAAAAGCCCTTTAAGCTCCCCCAGCCCAACCGTTCCCCTAACCCTGCCATCCCACCCCCAAACCCTGGCCCTAAGTACCACGTCTGCCCGGCTGTTAAATCCCCCCAGGGGTGGGGACTCGACCCCTTCCCTGGGCAGCCCATGGTGGCCGATGCTGGGCAGCCCACAGGGCACTGTATGATGAGAAACAGGAGACAACGGTACCAGGCACGTAGCAGCATTATGCCTGTTTTTCCCAGTGACGCAGCCAGTTCTCGTCAGTTTTATTAAGTCTTTATTTCTGTATCCTTGGCTACTGCCACCACTGGTGTCTCATGTCAGGGAGTCCCACGGATCAGACTTTTGGGAAACAGCCTGCCCCTCCCCAGCTCGATGTTAATGTGGTTACTTGCCGAGTTGCTCAGGGTCACTGCGTCCCTCCCATCTGAGGGAGGATCACGTGCTGAGCCACGCCACGCCGAGCCTGGCAAGCCTGAGCACTGCTGGTGGGGCAGGATCCAAAGCCTCAGCTGGGCTCCCAGTGGGGCAGCTGCCGGTCCCCATAGGGTCCCTGGGGCAGTCGTGGGGTCCCGAGGGAGGGCTCCACTGAAACTGGAGAGGAACTTTGGCCCAGGGTGGGCTTTGGCACAGCACCATGCGGCCAACAAAGCACGGATGAGGGGAGTATGGGGCTGGAGCAGGTCGGGGAGGACAAACTGGCCAGATCCAGAGCGCAGGCTGAGCTCCAGCCTCCCTCTGCTCGCACCAGGTGGGGGGCATCCCAGGGAGCCGCCCTCCAGGGCACCATGCACACAAGTGATGCTGGTCCAGCGCTGCCATGCTCCCTTCTCAGTGGTGGCCCCACCGGACACCGCCTGTCCGGCTGCAGGGAGTGGGGAGCGTGGCAGTGGAGAGCATCGCCTCCTGCTTGCAGGTCCCCCCAGGCCGGGGCCAGGCGGTGTGCCCGGCTCTGCGCTGCTTTGCAGGGACCAGGGACAAAGCCAGGCAGGCTGTGCCACTGTGTAGATGCTGAACTAGGCCAGCATATGGTGCTGTAGGTCCATGGTATAGCTTGCAAGACATCGTACTGACCTGGGCTATGGGTATTGCTACAAGTCAGCCCTGTGGCACTGGGGAAGCTTGTGGGGGCTGTCACCGATTTTCCTTGGGTTTTGGGAGGGCAGATGTTTAAATCCTAAAAAGTCCTGCACCAAAACCCTACCAAGCAGAGGACAAGATGTGGCCAATGTGTTTCTGCAGTGCCTGGGAGCCCTCCCTGGCTACCCTCGCCGGGCTGTGCATCTCCCGGCTGCGTATCCTCTGGGGGTGGTGGAGGCGAGCTGGGGCACCCAGCACACCCAGCCTGTGCCCAGCTCCCAAACTGCAGGAGATGCTGAGGGCGCGGGCCAGTGGAAGAGGAGGCGGGTGCAGTGAGAAATCTCACTTCCCATGAGGTGCTGCACAGCATTTCCTGCCTGCTTCCAGTTTTAGAGGATTTCTTCCCAAGGAGAAAAAGGAGGAGGCCCATTTTCCCAGGGACAACATGCACTGTTTGCCTCATCCCACGAATCTACTGAAAAAAAGAGTTTTGCAGAGCAGTTTTCAGCTAGTCACACCCAGAGGACCACCGTACCCTCGCTGTCACAGGGAAACCCAGCTACCTGTCCTCGCTTCAGCCGCAGTGATGGGCAAATTCTCACACTACTGCCGTCTGTACCCTTCCTTACCCCACAGACACAGATTTTGACAAAAAGCTCATCTGATCGCCGTCGACACCCCCTCTGCTTTTACGGGTGCCCAAGGGCACAGCATCATTGCCCCTGGAGCATTGGAGGAGCCTGCGTGGCTTGGGGATGGCGATGGCTTGGAGGTGGCTGAGCGGAAGGAGCAGCTGCTGGCTGCAGTAATGAGACCCGGCTCCACGCCCCCGCAGCTCGATGGCCAGCGTGGAAGGAGAAGCAGAGAAGTGGAGCCCTTGCCCATGCTGGGTCCTTGGAGTAAGGCCAGGCATCGTACACGCTCCGGCTCCTCCCGAGAGCTGCCCGGGGCAGGGAGCTGCTGGTCCCTGCCAGAGCCGCCCCTCGCAGCGCGCTGCCTCTGGGCGAGGGTCTCACCCCGGGCCAGGGACCCCTCACCAGCCCCGGGGCAAGGCAATGCATCAGCGCAGCACAAGGCCACCAAGCCACCCTCCCTCCCTCCCTTCCTCCTCCTTCCTCCCTCCCACGGTCCGCTGGCTTCCCAGCTCGAAGCATCCGAGGGGCACTGATGTGAGATTAACCCCGCGCTCTCCGCAGCCGCGCTGTTGTTACAGCCCTCCCAGCGGGAAGAGTGCAGGGGTGTTTTATGGGGGCCAGCCCCTTCCAGTGGGAACACCCGTGGGCAGCATGGGGGTGACACCCCAGGCTGCCGGGACAGCTCTAGAGCCCTTCTGCTCCCTGCTGTCCCCTTCCCAGCTCTGGATGCTCTGCTCCCAGGGCTGCTCCCTGGGCTGGGGGGCCGCTGCCCTACCCATGGCTGGAAGCCGCGGCTCCGCTGCGGGGAAGGCTGCTCCTGCACCCCAGGGTGCAGTGGAGCTGGCGGAAGCCCTGGCAGCTCGGCTCCATTGGGTGCTCCTCGCCGCACGGAGCGATTGAAGGCTGTGGCTGGAGCCTCCAGCACTTCCCCATCGACAGTGCAAACGCCACCGTTAATGTCGTCCTTTGTGTTTCTCAGGCAGGAAAGGCTGTGTGTACAAATAATTAAAGGGAAGAATCGGAGTGATTAGGGCAGATGATTATTGTCAAATTATGATTTATCTCAGAGGGAAATTAGTCGTCCCCCCCCTTCCCCCAAAGGGCTCAGCCTAGCACGGTGAATGGGCACTGGTTTTTTGATTAATAGATGCCTTTAGAAGGTCACCTACATCCATTGCAGATTAACTCAGTGGGAAAAGTTCTTTCAGTAATTCAAGCTGTTGTTCTCACAAGCTGTCAGCTAGCTGCAAATTGGGAAGGTCCATCCGTTACTGTGCTGCTGGGTTGGAGGGGATCTTTCTTTCCTCCAGACACATAGGCGTGATATATGATGCACAGAGACATGGATGACCGAGAAAACGAGCTGTGGAAAGAAAACAAAAACAGCAGTAGAGGGAAGGCCGGCGGCTGGGCGGGCAGAGGGCTGGCCCAGGCGGCGTGGTGCCTGGGACCGGGGGGGTCAGAGCTCAGCTTGAGGCTGGTGCTGGAGCAGTGGTCCTAGAGATGGCCTACTCAGCATGGGGGGGGAAGGGTTTCGATGCCCTCCCTCTGCCACCATCATGAGCTTGTCCAGCTGTGGAGACAGAACTCATCTTGTGCTTATCCACGGCTGGTTTTGGACATGTCCGTGGAGGTGCTGGGCAGGCTGAAGCCAGCGTCCCGCAGGATCTGACAGTCCCCTGTGAATTTCTGGCAGATCCCTCAGTGTCGTGGCTTGACTCTTCCACACTGTGGACACCTCCCAGTGGGCTGCTGAGGAGGAGCGACCACCCCAGGGTCCAACTGCCACTTGGGTTTCCTCTTGTGGAAGGCAGGAGCTGGTGATGGCAAAGCGGGAACAGGACCGGCAGGGCCGGGGTGAGGCGAGGTTGGGACTTGCACCCCTGCGAAGAGAAGAGCGCAACAGCATCCGTCCACAGACTTAGGAGCAGCGTCAGAAATGTTCACCCTGGTACAAGCTGCTCTTCATGATGACCTTCTGTAGGTGCTCCATCATATTCCTTTTGAGCTCCGTGACCACTGTGCTTAACAAAGGTTACAGATGGGACCGCTCCTCATGTGCCCATCCCAGGATGGCAGCAGGCAGGTGATCTCACTGAGGTGACCTTCTGCATGGTGACTTCATGCCATCAGGTTCTGAACGCAGCCCAAGGCCCAGCACCTCTAGCTGCATTGGGAATGATGTGATGGTGGGATGCCTCCTGCCACAACACTGCGTGTAGCTACCCATTTTTAACTTGCGTGCATTCAAGGCAAAGTGAGAGGCAGGAGAGCCCAGGTATCCTGCATATTAAGGTGGGCAACAAAGAGATGAAGACAAGGCTATTCCCTGATAAATAACTGTGATGATTAGATTTAGCTTTCTTTTCACAAATGAATGGTATTTCAGCACAGTCATCAAAAATTCCCACTAACAAAAGTTTCTTTTGCATCCATCTAGCCTTCATCATAAATCTATGTGCCAGGCATTAATAATATTTTCAGCAACAGATTGATTGACTAGAACATAGCCTGGTTGTCCCTAAACACTGAGGGGCTCTCCACTGATTTATTGCTTACTGAAGTCTGCACGTATTTATACATATACTATATTCCTTGTTATATACGTACCCCTCCTGTACCCAAGCTTGCTTCTGCAGATCCATCATGGCAGTGTCAATGGCTACCACAGATCCGGACATCTTGTTGCCAGCTCTGTAACAGAGGCTTTGCTGGCACAGCGCAGAGTTAGCCTGTTTTTGATAAATGAGTTTTAAGGCCAGAAGAAAGAGTTAGATCATTTTGAGTGGCAGAGTCCAGAGGCTCTTATCCAGTTGCCCCTGCACAATGCCCAGTAATATGAAGAGACCCAAGGTTTCCCTTCCAGAAAAGCCTTCTCTTTGAGGCATTGAGACGTTGCTGGTTTGGCTGATTTTAATGCAAGGCTTTGGATATTTGTAGGGCTTGGGGGTATGTGAGAATTTTGCTTTGATATATTTATATTTCAGTTAGTTTGAGACTTGCTGGGGAGAGCTTCAGCCTGTGGGCGACACTCTTCAGAGAGCTTCAGGCTGGAGAAGAAATAAAACCATCTCCCGATGCAGTTTTCTAAAGCTGTCTACATCTGGATTTTGAGGGATTGCCCACAGAGCGCATCTTCTCTGGAACCAGGAGGTAACTCTGGACTTGGGCCCTGTATCCATCACACTCTAAGGACAGGACACAACAAAATGAAAGAGGAAAGAGAAGCAGGACAGTGCCATACCAACTCGAGGGCCGGTTTGCTCTGGCTACCCAGACTCCCTGCATTGGATCTCCATGACAGCATCGGTCATCACAGGGCTGAAGAAAGCCAATGGCAGGGACAGAGACAGAGAATCCTGTCTTCAGCACAGCCTGCGGTCCAATTTTGGCTTTGTATGGAAGGGTACTGGTGAGCTGATGGAAGGCGAGGCTTTGCCCGGAGAGCCAAGCGCCAGCTGGAAGGGACGCTCTCTGACATGGGCACGGCATCCTCCAGAGGCTGTGGCTCCACCAGCAGGAAGAAGAGGCAGCTGGAGGGGAGATGAGGTTGAGTATTTTATTTTTACCCCTTTAATATCCTTTGATCCCTTGGTAGGTGCTGGGGGGACCTGCTGGTGTACTGCTGTGCCCAGCAATGGTGGGGAAGCGTCCGCTGATGTGTGTACCATTATAATGATCACTGATGTGATTGACTGGCTGTCTAATGGGTTGTTACAGCACAGCAGAGTCTGTCTTGCTCTACAGGTTAACTGTGAGGAGCTGGGGAGATGAAGCAACACTCCTCTAAATTGGGCTGTGCATTGGGAGCAGCAAGAAGGATCTCAAAAAACCACCCTAACCTTTGCAAAAATTTCTTTTATGGTCTTTCACAAGGGAGGCCACAAACAGACAGATGAGATGCCAGGAGTCAAAAGGGAGTGACCTGGGGCCTTTGCATCCCTGCATACGAAGTTAGGGGCTAGGTGCTCTCTTCTGCAAAGTGGCACAGCTCTGCGGAAGCTCCATGCTGGTTTACACCCCCTGCAGGTCTGCTCCAGCTATTTCACCAGGCACATAAACTTGCTACACTGGCTATTCGGTATGAATCACGAATGCTTGCATGCATGTCCTACACAGATTCACAGATGTCACCCACAGAAGAGCTCCTGTGCCCTTGGCTACAACCAGCTCTCCTCTTGGCAGATGTATTGTCACAGCACGCCTGGCTTGTGGCATCAGTTGCTGTGCTAACCTGCAGCACCACGCCCCGGCAGATCAAGGGGCAGGAGGCCTCAGCAGTGTGGACGGTTTCTTCCCTTCCCAAGTCTTCTCATGAGTCCCACTGCACAGCAGAGCCAACCTGGGGGCCACAAGCTGGTGCAGCCCTTGCTCCAGGTAACCAAACCCAGAAACCCCACTGGATGAGGGATGGGTGGATGGATGGATGATGTCCCTCCCTCATGACGGAAAGGACTTGGATGCTGGGGGAGAAAGGGATTTTGGCTGCAGGATCGCTTTGGAAGAGCAGCCCCCTGAACCCCCTCCAGCAGCGTGCGGCCGAGGGCAGCCCTCCCCGGAGGAAGGCAGGAGGGATGATGGAGGATCCTGCCCTGAGCCTGGAAGCGGCCTCCCTCCGTGTGGCTCCTGGAGGGACATGGAGGACCACGCAGCTCCTGCTGTTGATGTCATGTGTGGCAGGAACACACTTGCTGTTTGTTCTGGCTTTTGAAACAGCAGGCTTTTGATTCCCTTGGTAGAGCTCATCTGCGCTTCTTTCTGGCCTCCTGCTTTCTCTGTGCCAACCACGTGCCCCCCAGCCCATGGGCTCTGCTGTCATTGTTGGCTGCTGGTTCCACTAGCCTCAGCTTATTGCATCTGTTTTGATTTGCTAGGTCTTACATTCAGCCATCCGTTCAGCTTTTATTGTATGTTTCTAAGCGTCAGCTCCGGGTGGTCATCGTCGGCTCCTTTTACTTGAGCCCAGGCACCAGCTGCATATTAATTGCTCTCCTTTCTCCTCTCACTTGTTCCCTCCCTGTCTTGCCACGTGACATTTGCTGTTTGCAAACTTTGTGTGAACGCGTTGCGATCCAAGCCCGGCTCTTCTCTGGGTGAAGGTGTGAGGAGGGTTTGGCACACCACCTCTTGCAGAGAGGCTGGGGAGCTGAGGATCACACCGGAGGCAAACCTGGCCCCTCTCCCACAAATCTGCACTGGGAAAGCCTTCCTCCGATCACGCTGTCCGTCTGCCAGACAATGGCGGATTACCCACCATTGTCAACTGGCTGATGCTTTGTCCAGTCTAACTCCAGTGTCCTGAGCAATGGGGCTTTGACTCTTTCTCTGGCTGGTCATTGCCATGCCAAGTCAACCCCTGCTTCTAGACAGTCCTTCTTGTGCAAAGCCTGAGGTTCCCTTTCCCTGGTGCCGCTGTGGTACTGCCTAGTGCCAAGCAGAATTTCACTTCTCAATATGAGCCGTTGTATTGAGGGAAAAAAAAAAAAGAAATGTTAGCACTCACATGCATGGATGGGCTACTTCCGCCTGGCCCTGTGCTGCTTCTCTGGGCTACAGCACTTTGGAGACCAGGCTGTCTTGAATCATGAGCCTGCCCTGGCTCTGAAGTATTGTATTGCTTAATGACTGATGATAATGTCTCCATATGTAGGCTTGTAGCCTGGCTATCCATCTTTAAATTTCAAAATCTTTCCTCCTCAGCCATTACCTCCACCCCTTTAATCATTCTCGTTGCTCTTCCCTGAATTCCACCTCATTTGTCCTTGTTTGAAGGCAGAGCACAATCCAACCAACTGGCCTGGGAGCCTGGTTGGGGCTGAGGTCTGAGGGGTCTCCACCTCCACTCCTTGGCCCTGAGCTGGCCTGAGGTCAAGCAGGCTCATCGACCTTGGTGGACCTGGACTGCCGCCCAAGAGCCCATCCAGCTGTGGTAACCTCAGCTGACCTGGGAGGAAAGGTATTGCCCCAAAGCTTTCTGAGGGCAGAGGCTGTAGGCTAAGAAATGCTTCCAGCATTTGACCTGCCTTTGCCTCTGTGTGTTCACCTCCCCCCAAAAATCATTGCACATAAAGGGTTCAGTGTTTTTCCAAGGTCTGCCTGCTCACAGGAGCCCTTAGCAGGGGATGCTACACCAGCTAATGGCACAGCCTGACACACTGAGATATGAAATAAAACCTTCGAGTGAGTCGATCTCTTGGGAGGTTTCTAGTCCAGGTTCCCGCTTGGGGCAGGACAGTTGTCAGTCAGATGTGGCTTTGTTTGGCCACGTCTTGAAGGTCCCACATCTCTGTGACCTGACCCAGGGCTGCACTACCCACCTGAGGAAAAAATTTTTTCTGATGTCCGATCTGAAGATTCAACCCATAGCCATTGCCTCTTGTGATCTCATCCACCACTACTGAGACCTTGCAGGTTGATCCCCAAGAGGGATCTGGGAGTCCTGGTGGATGACAAGCTGACCATGAGCCAGCAGGGTGCCCTGGTGGCCAAGAAGGCCAATGGCATCCTGGGGTGCATCAAGAGGAGCATGGCCAGCAGGGTGAGGGAGGTTATCCTCCTCCTCTACTCTACCCTGG
>BOSO01000227.1:1089-21969 GCA_018403395.1 Gorsachius goisagi | reverse complement strand
GCCCCAAGGGTGGAACCTTCATACCCAAAGCAGTTCCCCATCGGCAGAGCTCAGAGCTTGAAATGTCATGCCAAGGTGGGACAAAAGTTTACAGGTAAATACAGCGCCGTTCTCGTGTAATAACGGGACACGTGTGGGCGCAGCGATGTACTGAAATGCATGCAGTCGTACGGGCTTGAGCTGAACTGGCTGATGGTCAGGACGCCTCTTTGCACCCTGCAAAGTTAATTGGCATTCTGCACCTCGCTCACTGCAGGGGGGTTGGACTAGATGACCTCTAGGGGTCCCTTCCAACCTAAAAAATTCTATGATTCTATGAAAGCAGGCACCAAAGGTGGTGGTCTTAGCGCCGGGCGTGCTGCACAGCTGTTGGGACAGTCCTGTGGCAGCCAGCGAGAAAGTCCCTGTGCTTGCCACAGCCCTCTCCCAAGAGATGAGAACGTCCTGATTTTTTGGACCAGTTCTGAAAACATTTTTCCATATTACAAGGGAATGGTCCTCACCGTGTGCTGAGATGTATCTGACCCGTGAGAGAGATTTCCCATGAGATTGGGCCCAGTCTGGGCTGCAGTTTCAGAGTTACAGTTTTCCATGTTATTTCCTATATTGTAGGTGGAAGAGGAAAGCTGACTTAATGCCTTGGTGCGTGCAGAGCCAGAGCGTCTCCAGGCAGCGCTGCCACCCAGCCTTTCGGCGCAGCCGGCCGGGTTCCAGGGTAGCCGTGCTCTGGATCGAGCTCCCGGTGCCAGGCTTGAAGAGCGGCGCTGTCAGCAGCCACCCCCCAGCGCCGGTGGAAATGCACCCTCTGAGCACTTGAGTTCTCAGCACAGAAATGTTTGTGTACAGCCAGGTACAGATTGATTAAATATATTTCAAATTGTTGTTAGGCCCCTGTTTCCTGGAGCTCCATGGCATGGGAGCCATCTCGGTGTTGTTGACCACTCCCTCCACTGGTGTTCCAGGTAACGTTTCAGCTCAGTTAGGCACAGGCTTTGAGCTGGACCCAAGCCTCAGCCTGCCTGGAAATCATGGTGAAAGAGGTAGGATTTACATCACTTGGCGTCACTGTATCCTGCTGGAGAGCGTGACACCTCAGGGAAAAGCCGTGAGCCCTCCTGCCACACCAGCACAGGGCACGGGGTCTTCAGCTGGGGCAGCGGAGCACGGTGCACCCCAAGTGTCACGTGAAATGATCCACAACCGAGGGACGAAGGCAGCACAAGGTGTCTTCTCAGCTGGGAACCAATTTATTTCCAAGTATGTACCTATCGCACAGCTCAGCCCCGCGTTTCTCCAGGATCAGCCCACGGAGGTCCCTGAAGCAGCCGCTCATGGCTCAGGGTGGGCTCTGGCTGGGGTGGGGTGGGGAGAGGGGACAGTGGCTGGAGGGGGGCATAGTTTGGCTATTGGCCCACCTGGCAACCTTCTGGAGAGTCACTGGGTCTCTGCCACGCACACAAGGTGGCACCCAGCACCTCTGCTTTCAGCAGGTGCCTGCCCTTTTGGGTGACCCGCTAGGGGAGGACCCTGCCTGCCGCTGGGGCGTCGGGAAGACGTGTCCCAGGGTCACACAGCTTGTCACCGATGACAACAGCAGGAGACCCGAGATGTCCAGCCTCAACTTGAGAGGCAGGACTTTGTGATAAGGCAGTCCCGGCGTAGCGCCGAGACACGCGTGCTGAGGACGGCCCATCCTCATGCAGTGGAGGAGTCGTGTTCACCCTCCCCTCCTCCTCCCCTTATCCTGAGGGCTCTTTACTTCCCAGAGCTTTTCTAGATGGTTCCACTCCTACGCCTTGGGATGCTGGTCTCTTCTGCGAGGCTTTCGTAGCAAACAGCACTAACGAATGCTTCTGTCCTGCTCGGCCAGCACCAACCCGTCATCGAGGGCCTGGCAAACACGCAAGTTGCACTCGCTGCGTGGGATCCTGCTCTGAAGTGCCCCGGACCAAAGCACTGCACCCCTCTGAGCAAGGAGACGGCAAACCTCTCATCTCTCTGGGACCTCAGGGGGACCTTGCAGGACAAGAAGGGCTGCTGTGAATCCTGCCTGTGTTTCACCCGCTTCTCCCGGGATCCCTGCCAGAACCAGAGGGAGAGGAGGTGGCGCTGGGAGCAGAGCCCTGGAGCCCCGGCTGGGGTGCCGCAACGTTTGCCCACAGCGACTCGGGCTGGGATGAGAGCAGAGCTCCGGGGTGGTCAGGATGCGCCCGGTCTGGGGCAGGGTCTGAGCACAGCGCTGTAGCCCCGTGGAGATCACAGGAAGGGATCGCTGCCACCGGCATTGGCAGGTAAGTCACCCACAAAAACAAGAAGGGCTAGCACTTGGGATCTGCCCCCTCCTCCCTCCTGTTTGCATTTCACCCATTCCTCGAAGCTCCCCCAGGGCCTGGATGAACGGAGACGTGGTCGCACATCCCTCAGCTTCCAACACAAGCGAGCCTTGGCCCTCCAGCACTGCTGGTTGGAGGCCCCAGGTCCTCCTGGGCTGCACCAGGGAGCTCAGGAGCTCTCCTTGCCCCAGCTCTCCTCCCTAAGATGGGCGGGCGGAGGGGCGAGCAGCTCCCCGCAGAGGCACGCTGGCCGAAGGGACCCTCTGGGCCTCCTTGCTGCGGCCAGGCACCCTCATATGTCCACAACGCAGTCGGGTGAGTTTGTCCGGATGGCATCGGAGATCATCTTGGCTCCCGACTGGCCGATGCGGTTTCCCTGCAGGCTGGGAGCAAAGGGAAGAGGAGCTCAGGCTTGGGCACGAGGCAGAGCGGGATCCTCGCTGGATACCTGAGATGGTCTCCAGCTTTGCACCAGAGCATCCAGAATCATCTGCACCCTCCCTGCACTGTCCAGGAGCTCATGCTGGGACTCTGGGTTTGAGAGCACAAAAGCCCCTGGGGAGCTAGAGGGGCTGAGCCAGCCCATCCCGGTGATATTTTGGAGAGTATTTGGCTTTTGGTGTGGTTCTTCACCCTGGAGGCATCCCCAAAGAGGAGTGGTGGGATCTGGAGCTGTGTGGGATGGTGGCTGTCGTGCCAGGAGGTGCACAGCATGCCCTTGGCCCCCTGCCTCCCATTGGAGAGGTCCCTGTAGGGCAGCCAGGAGCGGGCAGTGCCAGTGGTGGGGACGGTCCCTTGATGGTTCCCCTGGGCTCCCCATCCCTGCCTTACCGACTGGCTCAGCAGCCACTTACTTCACATAGGTGAGGCCGTGGTTGCCCTTCAGGGCGGTGGCGATGCAGATGGCTCCATCCATGCCCAGGGAGTTTTCCTGCAGGCTGTGGGAGACAGGAGGGTCAGGAAGCACCGGCTGGTGAGATGTGGCCACCAGGAGGGAACACACGCCATGTACGTGGGCATTGGGAAAAGCCACCAGCTCAGGGGTTTGCCCCGCTGAGAGCTGCTGGCCTGGCCGTCCCCTTGCTGCTCCCTCTGGAAAAGCTCTTTTTGGTTCCCGCCCCGGGGAGCAGGGTACTCACTTGAGCCGGCGGAGGCTGCGGTTCACCTTCAGCGCGTTGGCCATCGCCTTGGCCCCTGCCACCTCAATGGAGTTTCCCCGCAAGCTGCAGAGGAAGGCAGGCGGTGAGGAAGGACAGCCCGGGATGGCTCTGTGCTGTCCGCGGGCGAGAGGAGGAGGTGGGAGAGGTGGAACGAGTCAAGAGACAGGCAAGCCAGGTCTGGTAGGACACGATGCACGGGTGGAAGCGGTGCTGAGCTAAGGACCAGGGTCTCTGACACCCCCAAGGAGCGATGCCACAGCCGTGGGGACTTGGTGGCCCCACCAAGCACTTACTCCAGGGTCTGCAGGCTCTTGTTGACCATCAAGGCTTCTGCCAGGGCTTGGGCACCAGCCGCACCAACTGAAGCCACCTGCAGGCTGCAAGAGAACAAGGACCCTTCAGCACGTGTCGTGAGGTGGCTGTGGTGTGTTCATTAGAGGAGCTAATTAGACAGGTTGCAATGTCAGGGCCCCGCCGCAGCCTGGGTACTCACTGGAGATCTGCCAGGGTTGCGTTGACCTTCAGCGCAGCGGAGAGGGCGGCCATTCCCTCGTCTCCGATGGCGTTCTCCTGCAAGCTAAGACACGCAAGTGCTGCGTCTGCCCACGGCCCAGGCACCCAGGAGCAGGGAGACGGGCAGCGAAGGGCAGCACAGGGCACAGCGTGGGGACACAGGGTGGACTGGAGGAGGCAGCCGGCAAAGCCACCTTGGAGCAGCGTGCGGGCAGAGTCCTGGGGCAGATCCCAGTAGGAGGACACTGCCCAGGACCTGTGTCCCCACTTACTCGAGGCTGGCCAGGCTCCTGTTGGACTGTAGTGCTTGTGCCAGGGCCGTGGCAGCTTTTGCCTGGATGAAGTTCCACTGCAAGCTGCAAACGGGAAAGAACAGGAGGTGAGGGCACCCCGATCCCTGCAGGCTCAGCACCCATCCGCTCCCACCCAGCGTGGCGGAGGCTGGGAGGTGACCCCTGTGCGAGACCCCCTGGGTCCATCCGGGGTGGCACAGCAGGCGTCCCGTGGAAGGGTGCTCCCCGCTCTCGCAGCCTGGAGGGGCTGAGGCCCAGGAACAGCGTCCCCTGCCCCGCGTCCACGCAAGGGGCTTTGAAACCATCCAAATCCAAGGGGGAACTCACTGGAGGGATGTGAGCGCCCGGTTCTCCTTCATCGCTAAGGCGATGGCCTTGCCGCCTTCGTCGTACAGCAGGTTCGCCGCTAAGCTAGAGGCAGAGGACGGAGGACACAAGTCACGCACATAGAATTTGGGACAAGTCCGGCGACACCACGCAGGAGCATGGATGCCCTCCTGGGGCCCATGGGACTTACTCCAGTTTCCTGAGGGTGCTGTTGGTCCGCAGGGCGCGGGCGATGGCCGGCCCCCCCTCCTTGCTGATGGAGTTCTCCCGCAGGCTGGGGAAAGATACGGGGCTGGGGAGGAGCAGCCCTTGCAGGGCATCGGCTGCTCCCCCACAGCCCCCCCCCAGCTCTGGGGCTGAGACCACCTATGGCAACGGGCAGTCAGTCTGACTTGCAGCCCCACCAGCATCTGCATCCCCATTCTCTGCATCCCCACCAGCACCTGCATCCCCATTCCCAGCATCTGCATCCCCATTCCCTGCATCCCCACCAGCACCTGCATCCCCATTCCCTGCATCTGCATCCCCACCAGCATCTGCCTCCCCATTCCCTGCATCCCCACCAGCATCTGCATCCCCATTCCCTGCATCCCCACCAGCATCTGCATCTCTGTTCCCTGTCCATCCTACAGCTGTGAGCACCAAGGCCATCGGGGCTTTTTCCCAGCCCCCCATCCCTGCTGCCATCATTTCATTGCCAGACATGATACTGAACTGATGCTGTCCTGAGGGGAGGAAGCCAACGATGGAGGGAAGATGCTTGCAGCCAGAGGAGGGACGGGAGCTGCTTTCAGCACCCCAGAACACTTGCGGAAACAACCAGGCACGAGGAAAAGCTCTCGCATGCCGTGTCCCGGCAGCAGCTTTTGGCCGGGGTGGCCGGCGGAACCGTCACTTACTTGAGGCTGAGGAGTCCCTTGTTGGAGCAGAGAGCCGCTGTCAGCGCGGTGACCCCGGCGCTGCTGATGGAGTTGCTCTGGAGACTGAGACAAACAGGGGAAGGCATGAGGACGGGACCGGCTTGGCATCGCAGGTAGGCTGCGGGGTCATGTTTGGGGCAAAAAATGTCTTTTTGCCCATTTCACTGAGAAACAGGCATCTCCCAGGGGGCAAAAAATGTCTTTTTGCCCATTTCACTGAGAAACAGGCATCTCCCAGCCACGGGAGACAGCGGGGAGCCGAGGCTGAAGGACCAACATGGGGAGCAGCCGGGCCAGCATCTCCTGCTCACCATGGCAGCACCGGCCCCACCGAGCAGAGGTGACGGGGCTTGTTGGCACTTTGGGACAGCCATGTCCCAGGCTGGCTGTCACCGTTGCTGCTGGCTCAGTTGGGGACATGGTTCCTGCAGTCTTTGGGTCCTTGTCACGCTGTGAGAAGCCGGTGATGGACCCAGGGCACAGCAGCCTGTCCCCAGGAGCCACCAACTCCCTGCTGTGGCCAGGTGGGAGGAAGGGTCCTCTCTGGCTGCCATTCCCAAGGGGTATGAAGGTTGCTCCATCCCACCTTGGCTCTGCCAGGCCCTGTTACCTTCCTCAGTAGCCAATTCCCATCACATTTGAGAGATGGAGAAGGCCTAAAGCTGCTAATGTCCTCCAAAAGCAGAAAAAAAAAGCCATTGTCTGGGTTGAGGATTAACTCCTTCAGTGCTCCCCTTGTGAATGCAGGGCCAGCCTGGCTGCTGCCGGCATTGCCTGCGGCTGCAGCACGGTGCTCCAGCCTGCACGGAGCACGCGTGGCCCCATCCCGCTCCAGGAGACGTGGAGTGGGGGAGACGTGGGGGGGGATCTAGGATTTCGGTTAACGGTTGAACTTGAGGATCTTAAAGATCTTTTCCAACCTAAACAATTCCATGATTCTACAATCTGGGGTGGTACGAGGGGCTCTGGGGGCAGGGGAGGGAGCCTGGAGAGCGTGGGGGGGGCGCTGCTGGAGGGAGGAGGCTGGACTGGGCTCTGCTGGGCAAGCGGAGGGGGAGGACTTACTCGAGGCTTTGTAGACTGTGGTTCACCCTCAGAGCTTCAGCCAAGGCAACCGAGCCGTGGTCTCCTACCGAGTTGCTGGACAGCCTGAGACACAGGAGGAAGAGCACGCGTTACTGGCAGCCGCGCTGCCACCAGTTTCGCTCTGCCGGCACAGGGTTCACCTCCCCCAGGCTCCTTCTGCTCCAGCAAGAAGCACGAACTCGCTGAGCGTTTCCAGCCTACGTTCTTGGATGTTGGTTTTGAGCTGAAAGAGCTTTTAATGTATCCACAGGGCCTCGAAACCGGCCGCTTGCCTCTGCCGGGGGGAAGACCTGGCCTCCCAGTTACGTGGCTCCCTGCATCCCCGGAGATACGGAGAGCATCCCTGCAGGATCGCTCCGAAAGCAGCACAGCGGTCCCTGCACCCCACCACCCACGCCAGCCCCCGTGGGCAAAGCTGGCAAGCGTCCATCCTGCCCGCATCGCACGGCCCAGCGCCCTGCCCAGCGCTCCTGCCCGTGGGTGCCAGAAGACGCGGCGCTGGCGTCACCATCCCTCCGCCGCGTGCTGCTCTTACGTCAGGTCCTTCAGGCTGCAGTTCTGTTTCAGCGCCTCCGCTATTTTCCTGGCACCGTGGGCTCCGATGGCATTTTTCTGCAGGCTGCAAAGGTGAGGAAGGCACCCATGAATATCAGGTGGGCACCTCGGTCTGCTGGGTGGCTGGGAGGGGGGGGACAACAGGTCCCGGTCACTCACTGCAGGGTCACCAGCCTGTGGTTGGTCAGCAGGGCCTCGGCCAGGAAGGTGGCACCGTCCTCCTTGATGGTGTTGTGCTGCAGGCTGCGAGGAGAGAGGAGTGAAGCCGTGCCCGGCAGCCACCGCAGCGGGGCCAGGAGCCGTGCAGGGCGCTGGTTGCCTGCCCTGGCATTTCCTTGCCCCCATCCCTGGTGTGAGAAGGGTGTCTGGCCCCCGAGCATCGCTTCCCCGGGCTCTCCCTCCCTCCTCTCCCATGGGAGATGCCTCCTCTTGTGTACCAGCATCCTGTGAGCTCGTGTGTGAGGGATGGACCTGGACTTAGATCTGGACTTAGATCTGGACCTGGACCTTGCCTGGACCTTACCTGGACCTGGACCTGGACCTGGACCCACTGAAGCTGAGGGGCAGGAGAGTCCCAAAATCTCTGGCCCAGGGCTGCCCCAGTCACTGGGTCTCTGCCAGCTGCACTCGCGTGCCCAGCACAACCAAACCAGGTCATGCCCAGGGTCTTCCCCCCCTTGCTGGCCTTCGAGGTGGGAAAAGCCTCAATAGGACAGGGTAGGGCTGGAGAGGACTTGTCCTGGGGATCTGCTCCCAGAGGTGCTGCAGAAGGTGAGACTTACTTCAGGGAGAGCAGGACTTGATTTTTTTTCAGCGCATCAGCCAGTGCTTTTGCTCCGGCAGGGCCGATGGAGTTGCTCCGCAGGCTTGGGGTGAGAAGGGCAGAAAAGCCAAGGTTAGCAAAGCCGGAGCAGCACGTGCCCAGTTTAAGCCAAATGCCTCCACGGGGCACAGTCTCAGGCACCGCCGGGGTGGGACACCAAGCCGGCAGCTCGCAAGAGCGACGTTCACCTCTTGAGCAGTGGTGGTTTTGGGGGCTGCAGACCCTCCCCAGCTGGGTCAGGCTGGGTGGGATCCGGCCCCGCTGCAGCCAGGGGAATGGTTCCCAGTGGGGAACGCGTGCGTGCCAGGAGCTGGCAGAGGGGGAACACTTACTCCAGCACCGTCAGGCTCCTGTTCACCATCAGCGACCTGGCCAGCGCTTTGGCTCCCTTGTTGCTGATCTGATTTTCTGCCAAACTGCCCAGGAAAAGAAAAACGGGGTGTTTTTTTGGGGGGGGAAAGAGGCTTTCACAGCCCTTGGCATGTCCCAGGATGAGTGAGCAGAGGAAAGCCACGGGGGGCATTTGGTTCGTGGTACAACCATGCAAAGTGGTGGATGCTCCGAGGTCTGCTCTCCTGGGGTGGATGCCAGGCAGGGGGTTGGAAGGACAGGGTGGAAGGGGGGTTTCTAGACTCAAAAATCCTTCGTGTCGTGAAAAGGGAGCTCAGATCGCAGCATGGGGGACTCTACGTGCAGCCACGAAGAAGGGCAGGGAGGTGGGGAAAGTGGGGACCCATCTGCATCTCCCTGCACGGGGGTCAGGACCCCATCCCCTCCATATGTCAGGTGCTCCGTGCAGAGCCCCTGGTGTCCAGCAAACAGCCGTGACCTCAGGAAGCAGTTTGTTGGGATAACCCATGGATTTCTACACAAATTTTTAGGAACAGCAAGGAGGCAGCGGTCCTGGGAAGGCTGGGCACACCGTGAGGACGTAGGGGTGAGGTCACAGCGCCTGGGTGCAGGAGATCGTGTGGGGCTGTCCCTGTCACCAGGCATCCAGTGGAAGAGACCTTCCTGGAGGCTCCTCACCCTGGTTTTGAGGTGCCCCCAGCTCCGCTCCGCATCCCAAGGAACATCCCTGTCTGCCCCGGGCCAGGTCCTACCTGAGCTTCTGGATCTGGCAGTCCTTCACGCTCAGCACACTGCCCAGCAGCTCCATCACGTTGTCCTTAAACTGGTTATTGTCCAGCCTGGAGAAGATACAAGGAAAGAGCGAAAATAAGCGTTTGGAGAGCAAAGTGAAGAAAGGATTCCCTTCCTGTGACATCTGCAGGTGGAAAAACTCAAGCAGAGAAACAGAGCCGACCCGGGGACATCCCCAGGGCAGCTCTCTGCCTATGGACAGTGTTGGTGGGCCCAGGTCTCCCATCGATACTTGGGATTTTGAGTCGCAGCCCAGTGTCCCTGCTTGCTTCTCCCAGTGCAATCCAACCGGGACTCACCTGAGGTTGTGGCAGAAAAGGAGCTGGGAGAGCAGGCTCTTACAGACGTTGTAGGTGAGGCAGTTGGAGAGGTTTGTCTCCTCCATGCAGATGTCCGAGACCTGCAGGAGATAAGCCAGGGCAGAGCAGTTCACGGGGGTGAGCATCCCGGCCAAGCTCTCGTTCTTCATTGCTTCTTCCACAGTCTTCGCGATCTCCGTGTGCTGAATTTCGTACAGGCAGTGCATGGCGTTCACTGTCCGCGAGGAGATGGCGTAGTCAGTGTTCAGGCAGCCCTGGAGGAAGCTGATCGCTTGGCTCCTGAAGCTGTTGTGCTCGTCCTTCACCAGCAGCCACCCAGAGAGCAGCTTGTTCACCTGTGGGGAGAGGAGCCCAGAGAGAAAGCGCACAAAGATGTCCAGCTGCCTGTCCTCTGCCTGCAGCGACCTCTGAACAGCGCTCTTGAAGTGGTTGAGGAAGCCCAGCTTGGGCCAGGACATCCCACTCTCCGTGAAGAGGTCAAATATCGCCCGCTTTGCAGCCGTGTAATAGTAAAGAGCCGCCAGGAACTCCTGTATGGTCAAGTGGGAGAAGTAGTAGGCTGTGAAGGACTGCATCTCCTCTTTGAGCAGGAGCCGACTGCACAAGCTGCTCTGCAGCAAGGAAAGGTCGATGCCGTACACCTTCATGTCCTGCTCGTAAAACACGTATTTCTTTTTGAGCAGCCCGTAGAAGGCCAGTCTGCCCAGGCTGCCCACTATCTTCTTGCTGTTGTTCACAGCTTGCTCGATCCTGAGCGTTTCTCTCGGTTTTTCCGGCCAGTCGCTGCTCAGAGCCATTTTAAAATAATAGGAGTAGATTTCTGATAGGGTCCTGGGGACAGCGGTGGTTTCCTGGGGTTGGTCGGTGCTATTTTTTAGGTAGTAACCGATTGAGGAGCCAGAAATCCAGCAAAAGCCAGGAACGGTGCACATGACGTGTAACGACCTGTTGGCCCTGATGTGATGCAAGACTTGGCCGGACAGGTCTCTGTTGTCAAGGAACATCTGGTCCAAGAAGTCCTTCATCTCGGCAGCTTTGAAACCTCGTATTTCCGTCATCCGGTCCACGAGCCCGCCGGGAATTTGGCTGGCTGCTGTTGGCCGTGATGTGACCCAGACAGAAGCCTCCTGCAGCAGGTTGCCACGTATGATGTTGGTGATCAGGTTGTCCACTTGGATCTCCTTTTTGGGATCGGTGCATACAACCGTGTTGGAAAAATCCAAAGGAGTCTTGAACTCATCCAAGCCATCAAGGATCAGCAGGGTCCTGGCGGCTCCCGCCGAGATGCAGTTCAGCTCGGTGATGTGAGGGAACGCCGAGCAGATGAGCCTCTCGGCAGAGAGCTTCTCGTAGGTGTTGAGCTCCCGGAAGGTGAGGGGCAGTACAAAGATGATGTCCTTGTTGATCTCCCCCTTTGCCCAGGTGTAGACAAACAGCTTCACCAGTGTGCTTTTGCCGATCCCGGCCACGCCGATGGTGACAGAGATCCGAGGTGGAATGCTGACCTTGGAGAGAGGCAGGAAGAGCTTCTCCAGAGGGATGCTCTTGGATACATTCCGTAGGCCTTTGGTGGCTTCAATCTGCAGGATGTCATGCTCCTTCTGCTGGATATCGGTCAAGCCTTCCACCAGCAGCAGGTTTGTGAGTCGCTGGAGGGGACCCGTCTCCAAGCCGTTCCCATAGTAGCTTTGGAGGCTCTCCAGGTGCTTCTGTACCATGGGTTCTGCACAGAGAGAAATGAAACAGGGTGGGGGTGAGGAGGAAGATGGCAGCCACAAAAGCAAATGAGAGATGCTGCTTCACTTTTCTGCCATGCCCATGCAGAGGGGAAACAACACAGAGCCCTTATGCCTGGGCAGGAGGGTACGTGCCAGGGCCCAGAGGGCACTAGTAGGCTTAAATGGCCCTGGCCAGCCTCACCCATTGGTCCAGGAGCCCATTTAAGCTCAGTCCTGGGCCTTCAGCCCCTGCCTAAGCTATGTTGTAGGAGCACTTGTCTACAGCTCCATCGTGCCTGTGCCTGCTATGAACCTTGTTGATCTGGACCTTGACCTTGGACCTCATTGCTCTGCATTTGCCTGGTGACCACTGGACAGTGTCTGGACCTGGTTGCCCTCACCGGACCTGATCCTGACCTCTGGATTGACTGCCCGGCTTGACCTCAGACCTGCCCCATCGCCATGGACTTGTCTGATGAGTTGGACTCTTGGCTGAACCTGGTGACCTCCTCTGGACCTGTCCTGCTCACCTGGCTCAGGTACCATGGCCCCCGGTACAGTGTATTTAAACCCTCCAGCAAAGGCTGGACAAGCTGGGGATGGTGCTGCAAGAGATTCAGAGCAGACGCCAGCCAAAGGTTGGAGCATTCCAACCAGGAAGGAAACCAGGAAAACCTCTCCTGGCAAGAGGGTTGGGGCAACCACCAGCAGATGGGGTCAGGGATGCCCAGCCGTCCTCCCCCTGCCATCCCCCTGTCCCCAGCCCAGCTGCTGGGAGTGACTGGTGTGATCTGGACATTGAGGCCATTAAAGACTCCTCGGGTTGCCCAGAGAGGCGTGCTGAGGGAAGCAAGGGGCCTGGAGGAAGGTCCCTCTGACCTGGCAGAGCGCCCTTGTCACCCCCAGGCTGTGTCTTTCCCCAGCAGAGACCCTGAGATGGCACCATCACTTGCACGGATGCTCCCATCGGAGCTGCCGACGCTGCCCAGCTCTGTGCACCTCTTGGGGTGCTCCAGCAAGCGCCCACAGCCGGGACATGCGTGCAGACACCCCTCATTGGGTCCAAAGTGGGCTGCCTACCATAGACAGTGATGTGAAGGTAGAGCTGGGAATTGGTCGTCTCGATGAAGCTCTGCAGGGACTGGGAGGCGTAGCTGCCCTTGCCAGCCAGGACGTCCACCACCACCCTCACCTGCTCGGGCAGGGAGCTCGCCTCCTGCGCCCGGCCAGCCTCCTCCGCCGTGAGGAGGTCCAGCTTCCGCAGGTAGCAGATGATCTCCTCCAGGAACTGCGGCGAGATGGACCTCACCAGTTGCTTGCGGTAGCGATTGATCCAAGCCTCTGCAGGAGAGGAGAGCAGGAGAGTTGGGTCTTGCGCAAGCCCTGGGCATGTTGCTCAGGGGTGGTGGGGAAGGGCAGCAGGGGAGCACCCTGGCTGGCTCTGAAGGTAGCAAGGGGTGAACCAGAGCCCTCAGAGTGACCTGCCAAACTCCTCCTTGAGATGGAGCCATCCCAAAGGCATGGCGGGCTGCTTTGGTAGGAGCTGCTTGGTCAAAGCAAAGCGAAAAACAAAGTGAAGAACGCAATCGTGAAATTACGTTTCCTGCTGGATACCAAGCCCATGCAGAGATAAAAGTCTGAGCAAGCCCATTTATCTCTCTTCAGAGTCAGCCATTCCCCTTGTGCCCTGTCCCCAAGCCCTTGGACCAAGAACCGCTGTCAACCCTCACACCTTGGTGCCCCACCTCGTCCCAACGGGCTGCGCAGGGAAGGGGTCGAGTCCCCATCCCTGGGGGGATTTAAAAGCCGAGCAGACACGGTGCTTAGGGACAGGGTTTAGTGGTGGGATGGCAGGGGTAGGGGAATGGTTGGGCTTGGGGATCTTAAAGGGCTTTTCCCACCTCAACGATTCCATGATTCTATGATTTTTGAATCCAAAACTCCACCGAGCTGATGGATCTCGGGCTGCTCTGCCACCGCTCACCTTCCATCAGAGGCCTCCCGTGACATGGGTGATTGCTGGGCGAGGAGCGCTGTGTTGGCAGCAGCACGGCTGTCCCATGGACCACCCCGGCCGGCTCACAGCATCCGTCCAGGCTCCTCAGCCTTTATCCATGTTCCTGGTGGAAGAAAGGGAGAAGCATCAGGAGCAGCACGGGAGGGAGCCCACCTGGAGCTAATGTGGTGCTGACTGGTTGAGCCATTCATCAGCTTTTGGCCAAGAGCAGAGCCCCAGGCACCATGGACCCAGCAGGATGGACACCGTGGATTGGCACCGTGGACACTGCAGCATCTTTGCCCAGACCTTGTGTGCCACAAACTTGGTGTCTTTACCACCGCCACTTATGCTGGAGCCTTTCTCAGGCAGACAGTGATTGCTTTAATTGCCCCTGTGCCACCTATGGCCACCTGGCGAGCACCCGAGTGCCACTACTGTCACTGGAGGGACAAGCAGGGCTGAGAACCACTCGCCTTTTCCTTCACCGTGTTGGGAAGGAAGTCGTGGGGCAGCAGGCAGCGCGACAAGGAGCCTGTTTCGCTTTCGAACCCACCTCGCCACCGTCCGGCACCTCCGTCAGGGCTTGCTGATCGTGGCCAACACCACATCCTGTTGCAGATCTCTGTAGATGCTCCACTTTCAGCAGCGCTGCTGAATCGTGGCCCGGAGAAGGAGCATCTACCTGCTTGCTCCCTTCCCCTTGGCTGACGCCAAACTATGCGGAGGGCTTAGCATTTTATTTTTAATAAGTGTACCCCCTCACTGAGTCCAACTGGGTTTAGAGCAGAGGTGGAAAGGGAAATGCCTCCCTGCCCGTGAGCACTCCTGGCTTCACCTATGTTAGCAGATGGCACCATGCTACAGCCTCTCCACCAGCCCCAAAGTCATCTCCAGGAGCTGGCCATGCCCAGGGGGGAACTTCTCAGCCTCAGGGACTGTCTGATCACAGCAGCGGTGCAAACGCAGTGTCCCAGTGCCCGGGCCCGTGTCCTGGCACGGTGTCCTTTCCTCTCCTCCACCTGGCCCATGGGATGCTCTACATCCATGTGGTCACCCCATCCATCCTGCTCAGGGGCACTGCAAGGAGGTCCCTGCCCGCAGGCAGCGTTGCCATTGCCCAAACGCACGTCTGAGTGGGACGTGGGCACCGTGGGGGCTTCGGTGCAGCCCCGCCAGCAGGTACAGGTAACGCTTGCTTTGCTTGGTCAAACCCAACCTCTTCCAGGGAGAAAGCACAAACGTGGCTTGACCAGGGGAACTTGGTGGAGACTCTGGTCCATGGCACAAGGTTAAGGCGCTTGGGATATCTCCTTTGCAGACTCTTCCCTTCGTCCTCCTGCCAGGAGGTCTATGCTGAGGTTTATTTCTCCCACGAGGAAGGACAAGGGCTCAGCCACCAGCAGCAGCCCAGCCGTGTGGATGGTGGCCAGGCTGCAGGAGGGAGGCCCAGGCGCTGCATCTCCCAGAGCCGAGGCCCTCGCAGACCCCGCTGGCTGGACCTCTCATCGAGACCCCTTTGCAGCGCGTCCTACGGAGCAGGGTAAGCATCCGAGAGACGCCGGGTGACACAGCACCAGCCCGTCCCCGCCTGCCATGACGGTTTCACGCACAGCTTGGAGAAGTCCTCTAGGGGTTGGGGGTGCTGGTGTAGCTGGGTCTGAACCCACAGCCTTTCCCTCCAAGAGAGGAACACCCCAGTCTTTCCGCTCTTCCTTGGATGCCCAGTTATGACCCTCTGGTTTCCGAGGTGGCAGAGGTCCATGCTCCCCCTGGTAGTGATGGTGGCCCCACAGCAAAGCCCTTTTCTCCTTCACGCCCCAGGCAGTGGCTCGCTCAATGAAGATACCATAAATGAAAGGAGCTGGGTGAGCAATTCACAGTGAAATTTTCACCCTTTGATGTCTTCTTGTCTCTAACTGGCCTGGAAAGTTCGATTAAGCCTTGACACGCAACAGTCCCCGGGGTGTCTCATCTTTGCCATGCAACCAAGAACACAGCCAAAACGCAAGGGGGGTTTTGCTGCTTGCAGCGCTGTTCCCCGCAGCCCTTCCTCTGAAACACGGCTGCTGAGAAAAAAAATCCCTTTGATGGGGGAAAGCCTGCTCTAACGCCAGAGGTTATTTGATGGTGCCCTCCGGTGCTACTTCAAAACGTGATCCCGCTGCTGGAAGCCGGCAGCCGTGGGTCCACTCGTGCAAAGGCATCTGGCCAGGGGAATAAAGCGGCAGAAGACGTAAAGCAGCAGAAGAAATAACGCAGTGGCCGCGATTCTTTTCTGCTTCTGGTAGAAAAGTTTCAGGTGCAGCTCTGGGACCACCCGGTGATGCTGGAGGCTGCATCCCAGCAGGGTGAAGGGCGTTATCTACTCTTGCACGAGCTGTCTGAAGGGCAGATGCCCGTCAAAGCCACCCTCGATAACCCCTGCAGAGATCCAAGGTGTTTCCAGGATGTGACCCAGCCCATCCCCAGGCTCCTGGGCTGAGTCCTCTTCTGGAAGCTCTGCATTTCCCCAGAAATGCGGCGTCCGCATCCATCCTGCATGCATGGAGCTCATGCCCCGGGTTTGCAGCCATCGCTTTGGCCAGGATCAAGCAGGGATGAGCGCTTGGGATGAGCCACGCCAGCAGCTGGAGCCGCGGTGATCCAGCAAGGGTTTGTGTCTGCCCTTTGCTGCGTCCCCAGGGCACTGGGGTAAGACGCTGGAGAGCACGAGGCCACCCAGCCAAACCCATGAATGGCATCTGCAAGCCCCAGGGAGGGAAACTGGGGATTTTGTTGGCAAGAACTTGGCATTAACTCGCTTTTTTTTTTTTTTTCTTGCCTGCTGTGGTCCAAGATCCCAGCCCAGGGGAAAATCCTCCCATCTGAGCATGTCCAGTCAGCACTGATGTGTCCTTCCAGCAGCTTCCATCCAATGTCCCACTACGCATGCGGTGTTGCTCCTGGAAGTCCAGCATGGACCAGAAGAAGCTTGCCAAGGGATCTGAGATGAAGGGATGGTCCCGGGATGGCCACAGCATGAAGGTGGCTGGAGGTAACAGATATTTACTGCCTCTCTGCTCTACTTGGCCTCTCAGATCATCTTCCCCCTGCCAGGAGGTGGCTTTGGTTTTCGTACGGCAGCCATTCCCCCCGTCCCAACCCAGACAGATCCATCACCCTGTGCTTTGGGAACCTACTGAGGGCTCGGGGCTGCCCCGTGCCAGGAGCTCAGCAGTCGGAAACGTGTGGCCATCACCACGCGGGGGCTCGTGGGGAGAGTCACCGGCAGCGCCAGGGGACACCGGTTAGCACCTCGAGCGGGGCTCTCCAGCCAGCAGAGCCCCGGGGACCTGATCTGCTGCGGTGGGCTGGGATGGAGCTGAAGGGTGCCCAGTCTTCATGGGCACCAAAGTGCTGGGCAAGAGCTCCTGGATGGCCACAGGGAGCCAGATGTGGAAAACATCAGGAAATGGGCTGATCTGCCCTGGGGGGATTTAACAGCCTGGCAGACGAGGTGCTTGGGGACAGGGTTTAGTGGTGGGATGGCAGGGTTAGGGAAACGGTTGGGCTTGGGGATCTTAAAGGGCTTTTCCAACCTAAACAATTCTGTGATTCTATGATTTAGGTACGTTAGAAAGCTTTTTAGATGAATTAATGATTGCGCCATTAACCAGGCGCCTGAAGGAGCAGAGGAACGCCCGCTCCAGCACGGCACCGTGCCCCCAAACACGCAGCCGCTGCCACCTCCCCGCCCCATCACTGCGGGGTTCGCCCGTGGAGCCGGGTCCCCAAAGGTCTCCAGTGTGGGGTGACGTGTCCCGGCTCAGCTGGAACCCCAGCAGCACAGCACCCATCTGACGGCTGCTCTTCCTCCCCCAGGCATGGGAACGGAGAGAAACCAGTGCCGTGAGACCATGCCACCACTTCCTGGCACGCCGGGCTTCCTCCGGCGGATCTCGGGCTCCCTCACCAACACACCCTTGGGCCTTCTTTTTCTTTCTCCCGCCGTAATCCAGCCCAAACCGATCCCCTTTCGCAGGTCAGGGAGCTGCACGCAGAAACGTTGGCCGAGCCAACATCTCTAGCCATTCCCCCCCGGAACCGAGCAGGTCCTGAAGCCAGGACGCAGGCTGCCACCTTTTGGCAGAACCAAAAAGATCTCATGTTATTAATTTATGTGAATTAAGCAAAGCGATGAAGTGTCTTCTGCGTTAAACCCCATTAAGAACTCACAGATTTGCAGGTAATTCACTTACCTAAGCTTACCCATGACTTTCAAAAGTAGTCTTATTTTTTGGTTTTGATCTGGAGTTAATGCTAGCAAAATTTACTGCAATTACAGAGTGACCCCCTATGCCAAATCTAACCCCTACTGGGTTTGGATTTGGGTTTTTTTTTTTTCCCAGCCAGAATAACAGGACCCAGACCCAGTGGGAGTTAAGTAGTAAGTCCTAGCGGCGAGGAGCCATGAAGGATCCCCGGGCTGAATACCAGCATCCCAACACCACATCTCCCCAGGAAAAAGCAAAGAGCAATCTATGGGTACTTCCAAAGAGCTACAAACGAAGCTGATTTCAGAGAGAAGGCCTCTTGCAGGGGGTGCCGCTACGCCTCCAAAATGGAGAGCGATGCATTCCCTGAGCTGATCGTGCCCCCAGGACACTTCACCACGGACGTGCACACAGCTGATTGAAAAAGCAGATCCTCTCCCTCCCAAACGGCTTCTGCCCTTCTGGCCTACGGGATCTCAGGATGTCGGCATGAAAATGGGGAATGAGCTGCCGCCAGCCCCTGCCTCCATCGCCAACGGAGGGGATGCTGAGCTCGGGGATGCTGAGCTCGGGGATGCTGAGTGGTACCCACTCGGGCACCCCGCCGGGGCTCGGCGCGCAGGCTCCCCCCCAGCTTTCTGGGCTTGCAGAGCATCCCTCTGAAGCCACAGCTTTGGACGGCCGCAGGCGGCCGTGAGTTCTCAAAAAAGAAACTTCTGTGCGACGTGGACATCCTTTGCACTGAGCTCTGCTGAGGCTGCCCTGGGGGGTTGGACTAGATGACCTCTAGGGGTCCCTTCCAACCCAAAACATTCTATGATTCTATGAAGGGCCTCGGGTAACCCTTCCACGCCAAACCCCAGGTGCTGGTGATGTCTCAGGGGGTGACAGCACCCGGCCGCTGCTCCAGCTGGTCCTCCCCCCAGCAGTCCCATAGCTATAGGAGGCATCGTGCCCCTAATGACCTTAGAGTGCTTAATTAATTAAGCCTGGTGCGCTGAGGCAGTCCGGCGTGCCTCAGGCTCCGTGCCCACGCGAGCGTCTGGGTGCACGGCCACACGGCCCCCGCTGAGCTCCATCACCTCCCCCTGGGCCCTACACAGCGTTGGGGGATCCCCTCAGTGAGAAGGGCTGAAGGAGGCACCAGCTGCAGCGTTGGGGGCCTCGGTGGTGCCGTTCCCTCCGGCTGAGCTCCGGGAAGGCACGCTGAGCCCGTTTCCCAAAGGGGGACGCGGGGGTGTAGCTCTGGCCTTCGAGGTCCATCGGTCTTGGACTGCCAGCAGTCCCAGGACCCTGCCTCGCTCTTTGGTGCAACTTTGCACCGTGCCACGGGCGAGGATATCGCTGATCTCTTCCTTTGCTATTTGCCATCCATATTGGGGATTGCCTTGGATGGTTTTGAAGTAGAATGAGTTCAGTAAATGATGTGGAGGCAGAGGTTGATGCTGCACAAGGCGGAGAGGCTTTGCGCGGGCAGGGCAGCCTGCCTGCGGCTGCCTTCATGTCCGGGCAGGCCAGGAGCAGACAAGGGGACAGAATTTGTGACAAGTGCCAGGTCCCCCACGAGGTCCCATGCTCATCTCCGTCACTCAGGGCTCAGCCGCCGTGCCCCACCGCACCCGCTCCTGCCAGCACCGGTGGCTGCGCCGCGCCAGGCTGCTCTGCCGGGTGCTGCAGACGTTGGTCACGTCCTGCCCATCCCAGGGACCTCCACCCAACGGCTCCTGGCCCTGCCACATGTTGGCCCAGCCACTCCTTTTCGGATGGCTATCGCAGCGAGAGGCCCGCAGGAGCTCATCCCCGCGCAGGAGGGCTGAGCGACACCTCCCCTTCTCCCCGTACCCCTCCAAAGCAAAACCAGCCCCACCAAAACCTTACCTTGGCCTTGTGCCACCTCTCCCAGGTCTGCATGGGAGCAGGAGAGCAGAGAGGGCATCCTCGTCACGGCAGGAGGATGGAGCCCCTCTGTGCCCCTGCCCAGCCCTTTATCCCCAGAGCTTTGCTTCCTCCTCGCCCGGATGCTCAAGTTCAAGGTAGAAAATGGAAACCCCTCCAGTTGGCGGCTCCAGCCCCTGGGGCACCCACGGAGGCGATGGGACCCGGTGGCCGGGGCGATGCTCGGGGCAGGACCTGGGGAAGGTGGGTCCGGCTTCCCCAGCCGCCCACCGCCGCCGTTTCCAGCCCGATGGGGTTTTTTTGTTTTTTTTTTTTCTCTTTCAGTTTGCTCCTCACCCCTTCCTGCGCCGCGGGTCTCGCTCGATCTTCCTTCCTGTCAGCGTAGGGCGGCTGCCTATGCAAATCGATGTGACTTATCTGCTGAAAAAACAGCGGTGCGTGGTGACTGCCCGTAGCCTGTGCGACCCCCCGACAGCGGCGGTGCGGAGCCTGTCCCGGTGGGATGCTCGGTGCATGGCGAATTCCCCAGCCACGGCTGCTTTCTCCTGGAAAGAACCACAAAACCAGGCTGAGCGATGTCCAAATTTACACCAAATTCCCTCGAAGCAAACCCACGAGTTCCCCCCAGCCTGGGAGAGCCAAGGGGTTTTGCTACATAACCCCCTCGCCAGCCGGGAACGCTGGGGAGATCTCGTGGAGGAGCCACAGCAGCTCAACCCTTTGCTGGGCCACGCACGGCAACATTTCCACGAGTAAATTCAAGTTGTATCTTCAAATAAAGGGGCAGGAATAAACTCCCCTTCCTCCAAAGCCATTTTTCTGCCAATGCTGAATGTTTTCTGGAATTGTGAGTTTATCATCTCCAACGAGGTGGATCGCACGGCACTGGGAGCGCCGCATCCGCACCCGAGGAGCCAGAGCCGCCGGCAGCAGCGGGACCGGCAGCATCGCCCCTCCCCAGCTCCGCGCAGGCAAGTGGGGGTGATCATTATTTTGCATTTTTCTTCTACAAACCCCTTAATTTGTAAATCCTGTAACAGGTTTTGCTGGCATTTAGGCAAATCCTATTAATTCCGAGATACTGAGGAGAGAAGATGGGCAGGGTGGCACTGGGACCCACTGCAAATAACTTTACTTTCCGTGAATCCTGGGGCAGAGCGGCAGAGCCCAGGGAAGCGGGGATGGAAGCGCATCTCACCAAAATAATGAGTTAATCACGGTGCCACGGTGGGGTTTGCTGCCATCCTGGTTTTGTTCCCAGTGGTTCACATTTTGTGCCAAAAGTTCCTGCTGCTGGGGTGGTTTGGGAGAGCTCGGGCGAAGCAGAAGTCAGAGATGGATACAGAAAAGAGCATGTCCTGTTGGAAGACCTGTCCTGGTGGGATCTAGCAGGTGGCTCCAATGAAGCTGCAGCTAAATCTGTAATTACACGTCTTTCCCTTCGTCAAGTCCAGCTGAGAGGCTGATGGTGGACGCGATGGCGGAGGCGATGGCGGAGGCGATGGCGGACGCGATGGCGGAGGCGATGGCGGACGCGATGG